>WMED01003873.1:0-21507 GCA_019650415.1 Pipa parva
TATCATAAATCGTAATACTGTATTACAAATCTCATAATTTTTACATTGGCTATATAATTGCCCAATGCTCTCTGCCAAGAATTGTGTTATACAACATAGTGCCTCTAACCTTGGGTTGATGAAAGATCGCCTACAATTTATGGCCTCATTGCAGGAAGAGAAAAACTTGCACAGAAACAAGTTTGTAATCATCCAATAGAAACACAGGGGGAATCTTTACAGATGTCTAATAACCCATGACCTCTAATCAGCTATCAGTTATTATTAACTGATCTTTTTAAATCTCCCACCTAAATAATATACCCTATAGCTAATCAGATTAAATCTAGGGCATTCTGTAACCTGTATATTGGACCTCATTGTGCAGGGGGTGCACTTGACATATTTAGATTGGCCTAGTAGCAACCAGGTGCTCAAATGGTCAACATCCATGCTAGCTTGATGTCATTTATAAACAGACCTGGATAATGCAGAGGTAACAATGCAAATTAAACCCAGGGTGGCATTGTCCCTAATGTCTCTACATCTTTAAACTGGGATCAGTCAGTATGTGTCCAAAATCAAGTGGGCAACTGGATGGAGTTTGTGTAATACCGTATAACTGTAAATAAAATATAACACTTAAAGATATGCTGCGGAATTTTTCAGATAAACATTGTTAATCTATACAACAAGGGTAGAAGTGTTGGAACAGGGCAGTTTCATGACATTAGGATACAAAGATGACTTTTACCAGTTGCTGCAGGATAGATGAGGATGGAGTACAGTGCACTACCTTGTCTGGGCCAGTGGTACCTCATGCCACTAGAAATGACCCTGTGGTGAAGGCTAAAACACTTTTTTGGGAATGCAATAATTTGTTTTAGTGGAAAACAAAATAACCATATGTATTTGGTGAGGAGCAATTTAGTTTACATGTTCAATCTCTCTTTTGCCACTAAGGTATGTTTCAAACATACCAACTGTGTGCAAGGGATTTAACTGCAGAAATTCAAAGTGCAGTGCATATGATGCTAATAAACTGACAGTAAAAGTGAGAGTGTATTATCTTTGCCTTTGTGAATAGCATGGTTTATTGCATTCATTTGTTTCCTTAATATTTAATATTTATCTTTACAGAAATGTTGTGTTTTTTTTTATCCCATTTTGTAATATTTAGTGCTTGCCGGTTGGTTTTGTGGGTATGTTGAATGCGTTTTGAGAATTATTTCTTCTTTGGCTAAAGCATTTTAATTTTATTAGCTATGCTGAAGGTCCAGCCAAGGGCTTCCTCTGTCGTGTACATTTTTTACTTTATTAAGGCTGCTGGATTTAACAGGGAAATGCCATAGATTATTAGAGGTGAAAAAGAAATTAGGAGGTAGTTCTTATTTATTTCCACTCAGATGTGGAAATGCCGGTGTCACATTTTTTAAGATGAAGTGTGCTATTTAACTCACTGATGCAGTAGAAGGAAATGATAGGAACGTGATTAAGGGCGTCATAACTCTCTCTTGATTGTAAACTGCAATTGGAGTTCGTGTGAATTGTAGGTTGTGAGAAATCTGTGTGCTTTTGCATCCTTAATAAGAATGGGATTATTGAGTATAATAAAACCCCCTAGCTCTATTGCTTACACAAATGAAGTCGCTGGCACTTGAACTCAAGAGCTGCACAAGGATATATAGTCAATATAGTCAAAATTAAAGGGAAACTGTAGGCAAAAGCATTTGTCAGTGTTTTTTCAGCCTTCATTATTTAGCCTAAACTATTTTAATAATGTTGTGTTTCTTTGTATGTTTTAGTTTTGTAAGTTACTGCTATTTTGTTATTACCATCCCCTTAGCAAAACTTCATCCAGTAAGTTTACTGTATCTTTCACATTGTAACCTGATCTGTGGAGATAAAGCAAGTTCTTAATTCTTGCTTGCAGCAGTGATTCTGCGAAGGAATTGATGGGCGAAATTTAAAAAAATTGGTAAAATTACCGAAATCGCAATATTGAATGTTTGGTTTTTTTTTACTGATATCGTGATACTGGTAATATCGATATCACGATATCGAAATTTTACAGATATTGAATTTTCAGCCGTTCTGCCGTAGAAATCAATGGTTCGTCCGAAATTCGATTTCGCAATATTGGTAATATCGATATTGGTAAAACTTCCGATATCGATGATATCGTAAAAACCATTCGATATCGCGATGTCGATGTTAATGCTTTTAATAAATTTTGCCTCTGCAGGAATATAGTAGGTAATAACAGGGAAACAAAAGAAATAGCCCCTTCTAATGCCTTAAACCCTTTTTTTCTCCTAAAACAGTTGTAATTGTATGGCATATGGAAATGAGACTGTCACTTGAGAAAGGGTCTCTGAGAAGAAGCACATTGCTGTGTATTTTCTCTTTTTAATGAATGGGATTTTGATAAGAAGCTGGAGTTATACTTTCCTTCATATTTGTACGTTTGTGGTTTTTAACTGGAGCAGAGGGGCTAGTTGGTTTGGTACTTTCCACTTAGTTATTAACACCAAAATTATTTGACAACCACATAGAATTTATGGCTTTTATTTTTAATTTAGGAGTATTTAAAAAAAATAATAATTTCATTATACAAAGCAAATGATTTTCTGCTTTGAAATATTTTACAGCATTATACATATATGCCTGTGTTTATCCATTAGCACAGTTAGTGAAGAACAGTAGATGCTAGAGGTGCCAGGAAGTCATTTATAGGCAGCTAGTAAGGAAGTTTATAGCAGACCTCTCTATTCTCACACCCCGAGGGTGCCTAGAAACATACCGTTTGTTAAACAGTAATTACCATATTAATCGCTGGATCTTCAAGTGTCTGACTTAAAAGTGATGGTTTTGTAGTTCGGCAGCATATGAAAATAAGCCGTTTAAAGATAAATGCTTAAGATGGTGCCATGGTACTAATGCAATTTCACTAGGCGCATAAAGAGTGTCAGACTAATCCTTTTTGCAATTCTGTACTGATGAATCTCAATGTACTTTCCAGACTGACTAGTAGAAATGTGCCTGAATTGCAGAATGCTACCGGTCAGTCTGATTTCCACAAACAGATTGCATGATGTGAATGAGCTAGGGTCCCAATGACATGGGCTTCTTTTAGGCAAGCCCTCCTCTTTCAGTTAAGAGGATATAAAAAAAAAAGCCAATGCTAGTATTAAAGATTCTACTCAGCTGAAACTTTATTTACCCTTTAATGCAGTGGTTCTCAATTATTTTGTCATGCTCCCCGCGCGACTAAATAGTATCATTTGCCTGCCCAGCCCTCCCTGTCTCCAAGATTATCCCCCTCCCACTCTGTGCTTCCCAAAAAACTCCCCTCCCACTCTGTGCTTCCCCCACAGCCCCGCTCCCACTCTTGATACCCCCACAGCCCCCCTCCCACTCTGTGCTTCCCCCACAACCCTCCCTTCCTACTCTTGCTACCCCCATAACCCCCCTCCTCCTTTCTTACTACCCTCTCCTTACCCAACTCCTTTCTTGCCGGCTGTCAGTGCTGTAGTGCTGAGGTGAGCGCTACAGCACAGACAGACAGCTATAGCGATTCCTCTGACCAGCACTAATCAATGCTGGGGAGAGGAATCTCTATAGCACTCAGCTCAGCGATTCCTCTCCCCTGCACTGATTAAGCTTCCTGTCGCTCACAGGAAGCCTAATCAGTGCTGGGGAGACCCTCCTCCGTTGCCGGCTGTCAGCACAGCAGACAGCCGGCAACGGAGGAAGTAATTTTGCAGTGGGGAAACGAGCCCCCCTTTAGGGGCACGCCCCACTATTTGAGAACCGCTGCTTTAATGTAATGCATCTGCATGTGGAAAGCCCACTGAGTCAGGCCTATTTGATTGCCATTTTAAGCAAATCCAATAGCATAGAAATTGTTTATGATTATATATTGGTGTAATTAACATTTGCATCATATTACTACTTTTTATTTTTATGTAGTCTAACAATACATGTAGACTTACAACACTTACTTCCTCTATAGCAAAATGTGCAATGTGCATAGACCTCAACAGTAAAAAGCATATACTAGTGTTTGGGTGACTATCTTGCATGTAGTGATCACAGATCATTTGTAATGAAAAAAAAATCCAATATTAATAGTTTAGTCATAGGTTATTTACATGCCTTTTGTCACTACTGAATACATATTTTAGCAGTACATAATATTTAATTATTGCCAGTGGTTTTCAGTCTACAAAAGTGTTATGCTAAATCTCAGTCACTAAATGTAATCTTTATATAAGGCAAAGTTTTGAGGTCTGTTTTTACTCTTTCACAGATTGGAAACTTGGAGAATTATTACCATTTTTATCATAGTAAGACCATAAAGAGATCCACATACATTAGCCGTGGGACACACCACTTCCTCCGTATGGATCCCAAGGTAAGTGTGAATATTATCTTCACCATACCTGCACATCACCAGCCATCTGAATAACTCAGAAAAAAAAGGCTTTACTTACTTAATCGGCATACAAAGATTCAGATATGTGTCTGCACCTACTCAGATGGCTTTAGCAATAGGAGATGCTTGTTCATATATATTCCTCCCTTTTAGCTGCTTGTCCTATTGCTCTCTGGCATAGTTGTGATTAGCAGAGTTACCTCCTTTTATAATTTTAGTAGTCATTGTTAGTCATGTGACTCAGTCTGGGTTTTCAGGGATGAAATTTAAATAAATTACTATGGACTTAAATAGTGTGCAGACTATTTTTATTTTTATTATTATTATTATTATTATTATTATTATTATTATTATTATTATTATTATTATTACAATCTGTCTTGACAGTTCATGAGTCATGACTCCACCCACGCCCTGGGAACTATGGGAAGTCCCAATTTTCAGAAAAAACATTTTTTTTCCCTTTCTTCCTACAAGCATAATTCTTAGAAATAGATTATTGCAGGACACCAGTTTTTTTAATCTACCTTCTACCACATGTTTCACATATGTGCTAACTGTATGTCTAAATTGGAAGACCCATGTTCTTTAAGACTGTTGTGATAACAAAATGGTTACAAAAAGTTGTCTCCTAGAGAAATTTTTGAGTTTGGAAATGTACAGATTCATAATTATTATTTGACCAAGCAGTCTGTAAAAATGTAATGATATTTTCATTTGTAGCTGTTTGGCATTTAAATTTGTAGAAATCTTTCACTGTAGGTTGATGCAGTCTCTCAGGCAGCAATATTAAAGTCCCAAATAACTTGGTATTATTAATTGTGTGCCAGTTTGGCTGCTTATTAAAAGAAATCTCTTGGCTCAAGTTCATTAGAGGAAAGTGTTTATAAAGACTAATTTGGGACTATGCCAGCATAGTCTCTAATTATTGATAATGTCACACTAAATTGCATAGTAGCCCTAATTAAACTGTTCACACATATATTGTACAGTTTTGACATTATGTTTCATTTGTGTAAAATTTCTCCATCAAACCTCACAGTATCTGCTGAAAAAAAAAAAACAAAGCAGCCCTTTCATTTTCTAGTCTTAAAGGACACTTTACCCTTCGAAAGAATATGCATAAAATTACAAGTTTGTTCTGTGTTGATCATGCTTGCAACTAAAACCATTTAGTTGCATTCATTTAAAAAAAAAATCTTTAGTAAGGCATTACTGTAAGACTTCTATTTCACAGTTTATCACCAACTGTGCTGATAAGAATGTTCCGTGCACCTGCTGCTGATTTAACAATAAGGATGCAGAATCCAATCAAATGTGAGCAAATGCACCCTGCAGGATCAAAGGGGTTGGACTTAATGGTTTTAAATTGAATTTTTTTTTTAAGACTACAATAGAAAGTATGAATGTATTATCAATAAAAGTAATATTTGCAATGTAACAAAGAGTTTACCGATATTAAAGTTAATTTAAGTATTAAATACTTATGAATGTTTATCATGTCACTGGATTAGTGTCCCTTTTAATGTTACAAAAGTTTCGGATATTTTAAATAAAAACATTTAGATGTAGGTGGTTAGGCTGTTCATTGTTTTCTATTTACTCCTCCAATGAGCAACTGCTAGTCATTGAAGTTTTATATAATATTTTGAGCATCTATTCATTATGTAGCAGGTAGCAGCACACTGCTAATAAAAAGCCAAGGCTACCTTTTTCCAGCTAATCTGCATCCCAAGGGAGTGTCATTGTTTTGTGTCCACCACCTTCACTAGAGAATATCGTGGCATTGGAGGTAACTGTTTTTTTGCTTTTCCCTGGCACTTTATGTTCCCGAAATCTCTGTTATTAAAAAAACACACTGTGCATAAAGTAAGCAGCATATATGATTTTATATATGAACAGTTCCATATGAAGCAGGGGTTAGTCTAAGGGGATCGCTTAAAAGGCATCATCTTTACAGATTTTTTTTTTATACGTCCCTCTGCTTCTTTTTTGTCCTATAATCAAACTCAAAAGTTTTAAGTTAAGAGGCAAAGTCACATAGGAACCATTGCCACAGCATCACTTTGCATGCATGGAGTAGGCGTGATGACATTGACACCGCTCTGCACTGCCGATGTTGGTCAGGAGGGGGAGCTAGAGCTAGGGTTGCCACCTCATCCCTTTAAAACCAAACACATATTAAAATACACATGCTGCAGTGCTGATTTAAAATTAGTACTATTTTAATTTAGCACTGGAGCCATGTGCATTTTATATGTCTCCTGTTTTTCAGAGGAGAGGTAGCAACCCTAGCTGGAGCGCACCTTCATAGCTGTGGGAAACTGCCTTTAAACTTCAGAATAGCTACTCCTTCCCCTATGAAAGTTGGCACTTCCCACCTATTGCCAGGTATATTTTGTAATATAGTGATGCCCAACCTTTTTTGACCTGGGGACAATATAAATTTATGACACGCATGTCATGGGCCGCTTCAAAGTCGCCACTTATAAAGTCTCAATAATGACAAATTTTAAAGTTACAACTGTGACAATTTTCCATAGTAAAGTCACAACTGTGCCAATATTCTCATTATAAAGACGCAACTGCGACAATAACATTCTATTGCGACTGTCTTTAATTGGCGAAATCTGCAACAATTCGGACTTCGGAATTCGGGCCGCGGGCTGGATATGGCCCGCGGGCCGTAGGTTGGGCATCACTGTTATATGTTAATTTCATTTCTGCCTTTGCTTCTCCTTTAATGGAGCAGCAAACTAAGCTCTCCAGTGTTGCATTACAATAGCAATACACCCAGTCATGGGTAAGCTTTGTTTGTAAAATACCTAAAGAAGTCTGATGTTCCCAGTGCCAGATACCAACAGTAATACTAATTAAGAGGATAGTCTTGGCACAAATTTTATTGTTTTCAAGTTGCATTATCATCCTCTATAATATAATTAAAGTCGTTGATTATGTTGACATTTTAATTAGTCAGGTGCATCTAATGGCACAAACATTGATTCTGGCAAGAGAAAAATTTTTTTAGGATAATGTCCCATTTACACAGCCCACTGTGCGTGTTTCTGCTCAGTAAAAGAGCCTAAGTTTAACCTAATCAGGCATTTGTGGTCATGTTCCCCTTCTGTTTTTTTCCAATCAAGGGAAACTGCCTTGATGGATGAATGGAACATTGCCCTTAACAGATCAGGATTTCTATGAATATTGGTAGCATTAAGGATGACAAATATCGATCTAAGTCCGCATAAGCAGTTTTTATGTTTTAAAAGGGAGCTAAAGTCACAGGCTGGCTGTTCATGTTAAAGTCTAGCTAGCCTGTGATTAGCTAAACTAGCCCTTTCACACAAGCAGGGGGGATTACCCTGCAGCTGGTTGAGTTCTTCGTTTGAACGCTGAAATTTAGAGCACAGTGCCCACACTGCATTGTGTTAATAATGCACCTTCCTCTCAATGAATAGTCTGCAACTACAGCACAGACAGAAAGAACAGCCAGTCAAAAAGTACCACTTTAAATTGGCGCACTGTCCTATGTAACTGTTACATGTGGACTACAAGAAACTAAACTATGTTCTGTCCATATAACTGTGTTTACCCTAAGCAACGCTGGAACTACAGAATAAGCCCTTGTTTATAATATTTTAATTTAAAAACGCCACTAAGTTAAGCAGCACTGTTCAACAATACATTTATGAAACAGACATGGGAAAGTTTTTTTTAAAGGAACAGTCCAGGCCAAAAAAAAAAAAAAATACATTCTGTTATTTATGCTTACTAAGAACTTTTTCAAATATGATTTATTAGCAATTTTTTTTTAATAAGTTAGAATTCGAACCTGCAAAGAAGTGCTATACAACACTTCCATGTGGCATTACACAGTGAATGCCCCGACTCCAACAACGCTGGCGACTCTACAGCATCCTAAAGTAAGACATATTTCCTATGAGAAGTGCATTCCTCGCTTGCTGCACTCCTTCTGAAACCCTGCAATGGCACTTCCTAGAACTCACAGGAAGAGTGTGCACGTCATACCTACAGGGAAGCACGCATTGACACTTATCACAGGTCTGATTGGAGGAGCTATAATGCCAATCATTTAGCCCCACCCACCCGACTTGGGAAAGAAAAGTCAGGCTGATAGGGAAGATGACAGAGAGAAACGCTGTATGAAGGTACATTTTTAAAATACATATATATTTACAAAACATTTATTTCATTAATTGAACCTAATTTAGTATTAAAGTTTTGAGGTGACAGGTGCACTTTAAGTGCCAGGTAGTAACTGATACATAAAAATGGAGGTCCCTGCCCTGTAGAGCTTACAGTCTAAATGGGAGAGAGACTTGGATACACAGAGAGGAGATGTTGAATCCAAAAGCCGCTTTTTTTTTTTTTTTTTTTTTTTTCTTTCATCACCAAAGGGATGAAGTATAATTTGCTGTCCTAAGGAAAAGACTAGGAGGAGAGTGTGGTGTCTGATGAAATATGTTTATTGTTGTCTTATCACTATCATGCTGTACATGTATCTGTTATCACATTCTAATACAAAGAGGAATGTGTACAGTCCTATTTTACCAGATAATTTGGTAGAGGAGTAAAAGATTCCAGCTGGTAATTTAGGAAGGACCTTTTTTAGAGTGGATCTTTTTCTCGGGTGCATTCTTCCTCCTGCTTCCATACCACTTGTAAGATAACATGAAAAGGTTCAGTGATCTGTAAAAAAAAATAGTTTTCGCTATTTGCTTAATCTTAACTTCCATAGCTTGTTTACATGTTTTTTTCTTAGGAAAAAATATTTATTTATTTATTTACCTTACTGCAAGTCTACAATTTGTATCTGAAAACAGTGGCACAAGGACAGCATCCATTAATGTGACAGATAAGCTTTCTGCAGTGGACTGAGATAAACAAACCTATAAGTTGTAGGTAGCACTGTCTGCCTTTGACAGAAGGTGAATGTGCAGAGCTTAGCTTTCAAGTCATGATTTTTAGTCTTCGTTCTCATTTTGTGATTCTACCTTGATCCTTAGACTTGGCAAAATAACTAGCGATATGAATGGGTGTTCTATATATGGTAGGTTCGCACCAGAGCAGACAGTTTCCAGACCAGCTTTAATATTTAATAAGTTTCTCCCCTTATAAAAATCAGAGGAAAAAGGTGTCCCGTTGGTGGAGAGACTGAAGTTTGCTTTAAAAGGATTACTTTAATTTATTTGACAGCTAAGTGAACAGTTGCCAAGTTTTAGAAAAATTAATGATTCCATTAAATGTTAAACTATGTAGTATTTTGATGATCGGTATGATAACTATCATCTTCTTTGATACCCACAAGCAATTCCTAAAGAACCTTGGCTAGACTATCAGTACCCACGGCAGTATTGACTTGTCTTTGTTTTGTGCTTAGGGATGCAGCATTATTCTAATACATTCTGTTCTGTTTTCATGCTACTATGCTAATTTCCTGAAGGGAAAAACTGTTTTTTTTCCTGTCCTGAAATCAGATACTTGTCTTTTACCTGAAGTGCATGGGGTTCTCTGTACACTATACTACTATATATGCAGTGCATGTACTGTCAAGACTCTATAATAAAAAAAAAAACTGTGGGCCCTGTGTCATCCATTTGTCATTTATCCTAATCACCTGTGCTCATCAACACAAGCTCAGCAGCTGCAGGGAGATACACACAGACTGCATGATGTTCACCCTCCCATCTCCCTGGAGAATCAGATGGAAAGTATAGGATGATGTTGCCCAAGGCTTTAGCTAGCTTTAGAGGATCTTGTTCCTTGTCAAGCATGAACTTGACAAATAATAATGAACAAAGTAAGCATACAAGGTCAGTCTGTTTTTCTGCAAATATTAATAGAGACTGAACCTGATTATGATGTGCCTTGGTTCCTTTTGTTTTCCATTTAAAATCATGAGAATCTTAACGTATACATCATGAACCAGGGCTCCTTAAAGATATTTTAAATGTTTAAATTGGTATTATATTTTGTATTTGTAATGGAGATTACAATATTCCTTACACAAAGATTTTCATATTTTCTATTTAAGTATTTACCTTTTTACATACATACAGAGGTTGTTTTGTATGAGAATTTGGCTACACATGCAGTGGTTTCATTAGACTGATATTTGCAGATATGATTGTTTGGAGCAGATTTATCTGCATGATTAATAATGATTTGTTCATCCACAGAGCTTTATCATTATAGACAATTATTGTGGCCCCTAGACACAGAACAGCCTGGCAGAACTCCAATTTTGTGTAGTATATACAATTATTGTGTCAACAAATGACACTATACATCGATGCTTGACATAAGGGACTTCATTAGATTCATTAGTAGAATCTAAAAAAAATCTAGGCTAAAAAATATTACCCTGATGGTAAAAAGGATGATTACAATTTTACAATTTGAAATACGTAGTTCAACAACCTTTTAGTGGTCAATCAGTACACCTGAAGACTAATATAGAGGCATCTACAACCTCTACTTTCCAAGGTATTGATAAAACATTTTAAATATTTATCCAGCTGTGTTGATGAGTATGTTAAGTACAAAATACTGATTAGACTCGATGCAAAGTTCATTGAGATACATGCAAAAATAGATCCTGCATAGTTAGTGGGTGCAATGCAACTCTTACCATGGGTAAAACTGCATTATTGCAAAACATTGGTTTAATTGTGTTTTAATAATGTAAATAGGGAATTCCATTAAACATTATACAATTTTAATGTAAAAGATAATATTTTATTAAAATTGGACAAACCAGATGAATTTATTTCTTTATATCAACCCAAATTTAAAGGTTTTGCTTAGTCCTTTATGAATGTAGTGAGAGCTGTCTATGGTGGTGGTTGGTGGCATTACAAATACATACAGTCATATAAAATAATTTTCCCTAGCAAAAGCTACCCACACAACCAAAACAGTTGGATATCACATATATAAAATGCAAACACAGTGGTCAAATCTCTAATATCTAGTGTATGTAAGAATTCCTATAGGCAGTGTGAAATGCGTGGGTGGAATTTATAGGATTGAAAGGGTTTGCAAATTATTTTTTTTTAAAGGGAAACTGTTGCTATGTATGTTTCATGAAAGAACATGGTGCAAAATAACATATTTTATATATAATTCAAATGATTTTCATAGAACTTGGCATAATCTACTATTAAAACTGCTCACTTCCTGCTGAGCGCAGCCTCTTGACCTTAAACCTCAGACACCATAATGTCTCACACACACTGCCTATTGCTTCTATCCTGTAGAGCAAGTAAGCATCACAATAAGACATTTCAAGATAATTGCTTGGAATAAGATTTCTTTCCAGTAATTTTTTTAAAGCAAAAGGCAAAAGAAGGTTCTTGCCATCAATTTGTCTGGGCTTGTGTGCATGCTATATTATTTGGTGATCTATATCCTACAAGTATATGTAATAGAGGCAAAATTGCATATAATGTTTAAAGTAACAAAAAAAAATTAAAATGCCCCAAATACCTTAAAAATTACTATGTATTGTTTTTTGAAAATTCTCAACAGTGGGCTTTTTGGGGCACTTTAGAAAACATACATCGTGGGCTGCAATCAGTAAATATAAAAAGCAGACACAAAGCAATACTATTCATGAATTCAGCTTCATGGATAATATTATGTAAGAGATGTATTTGAGTAACTGCCATGCCAATATAAATAGGATATTTTATTTTCTCTGGTGCCGGTGGCCCTTTTCATAATAATTAAACAGCCATTGGTTTAGTTAATATTGTTTTTGCTAGTGAAGAGGTTACGTTTTTACAGCCCTTCTCTGAGTCTGGGGCAAGGGCTGTGGCTGGATGAATGACTGAAATAATTTATCTGCTCAAGTTTAACACCACCATCTAGCCAGTCTTCATTTCATTGCAATTCATTGCAATATTCAGTAGTCACTTTTTTAAAATACAAGTTAGATTTCACTAGAGTAGCACATGTGTATTGCTACACAGTGATAGTAGCCTAGTTATGTCCTAAAATATCCACACATGGGTCCTGGGTTCAGTTCCACCCTGGACATCATCTGTATGGAAAGCCATACTTGTGTGGGTCTCCTCCAGCCACTCTGGTTTTTCCAACAATCTCATAAGCAACTGATCAACATTTAGCCTTTGTTAGGACGTTGCAATTAAAATGACAAAACTAAACCTCTCTATGGTGACTGCTGGTTACTAGACCTGGACAGTACCCTTATGTGCTCTAAAGTAACTTTCATGCCTACAACAGAATGGAAAGGGCTATGTTCAAAACAACCCATCATATATTAATAATTAAACTTATATTAAACAACTACAAATAGTCCCTAGCAGTCACCCATATCTGATGTTGCATGGACTTGGGTTTATTGACTGAAACTCATAAATGCATTTCATTTTTACTGATTTTATCCTAGATGTCGTCTTTAAAGGGGATGGAAAGTTTAGATAAAACATTATTTCTATTTGATATGTACACACATTGAAAGTCAACTTAAAACGATTTTGGGATCAGTAGTACTTGCCTCTTGTTTAAACAGTCCTGCAGCCCCTCCCATTCTGTGTACAGACTCTTGCTATGCAGTGCCAATAAGCCCCGCCCCAAGTGACATCACAAACTATACAGAATTCCTCCTCCCTGCATGCACAGATGAGACCTGTCCCAACCGCCTGTGCAGTCGGCTGTAGAGAGATGGGTTAGGGAGAGGAGGGGGCGTGGCTAGCTCCATGCACAGAAGCTGTTTACACAGACAAAGCAGTTACAGGGGGAAATTGAGCTCTGCCGAGTTAAGAGGTGTGTCAGGAGTTTCTTAATCGATTCATTGCTTGACAATAGGTAAATACAGTTTTTTTTATATACAGGATTTTCTCAAAGTAAATTGATTTACTTTGTTCTTGTTCCAGAGCCATACTACAAATCTACAAGTGAGCCAATCTGTAATGATTATTTACTTGTACATTTCATATATATGTGTGTGTGTGTGTGTGTAAAATGTTGTTACTAATGTGTTCTATTTGTATAGCAAGGTGTGCAGGTATGAGTGAATCTGTAGATCACAGATCTGCAACCTTTTACTCCTTAGCTATCACAAATATAGAAATTCCAGGATGCTAAAGACTCTATTTCGCTAACAAAAGACAAGCTATAGGTTTGAAATCTGATACAGCACATAGTCGGATTTCTGGTTCTGTGTGCTGGAGCATGGTGCAATTGACTGGATATGAAATAACATTCAAACAAGAAATTGAGGTGATTATACAGTCTATAATATAGACTATCTTTCCTGCAGGTCATGTGGGTTCAGCAGCAGGAAGTAAAGAGGAGGGTCAAAAGGCATGTTCGGGCAGATCCAAATCTTCCGTACTTCAATGATCCCATCTGGCCAAACATGTGGTATATGGTGCGTATCAAACTCATTGCTGTGCCAGAATTAAACCCTTACTAGTTCAAACTTATACTATAGCCAGATGCTAAGGCCTGAAGCTGTTGAAACCAGCATTAGAATACAGATTAGTGCTTAAATATACCTACTGCTTAAAGGAACACATAAAGCCTGTAAATAATGTGCTTTCTATTTATTGGCCATCAAGTATTTAGTACAGACAAGTGTTAAAATGACAGGTTTAGATTTACTGATTTTGCAAAATAGTCAACAATTGTAGCAAAAACATGCACTTTGAGAAGAGGTTTTCAGTTAATACTACCCCCCCCCCCCTTCCTCCCAGTCAAGGGCTAAATTAATATTCAGTTACAGTTAAAGCTGTGCAAGACAACATTGAGAGTCTGAAAATCTGCAGAAAAGAAGCCTAAAACAGTTGAGTCAGCCTGGGGGGGCACTGTTTCAATCAGTCTATAGAAGATTATTTTTAAGGCATCAGAAAAACGGTATTGTTGCTCCTATTTATTTAACTATGAACTACTTTTATATAAAGGCACATTTAAAGACCACATTCTAATTCCCAAATAATTTCTTATTGACATACTGTATGCAGCATTCTCAACCTGGTCAGATTTTAATTTTGTACTAAAAACTCAGAAAAGTGTTTCTAAATATTCTAATTTGTGGTTATGCAGCTATAGTTAAATTCCAAAGCATTAGCAACAGTTGGAAGTCGATAGGAATGGACAGTTCATGTTGTATTATATTGTTCTTTAGTGCAATGATCTCCAGTCTTTAGAGTATGGTGCATTACATTTCATAGCTATATACCTTTGGGTTGTGACTTTTTTTTCAGCACTGTGGAGATAAAAGCAGCCGTTGCAGGTCTGAGATGAATGTCATGGCTGCCTGGCAAAGAGGCTACACTGGTAAAAATGTTGTAGTGAGTATCCTAGATGACGGCGTAGAGAAGAATCATCCAGATCTCCTACAGAATTATGTAAGTATGTCTGGATCTTCAAGCCCTATATACCAGGGGTCGGCAAAGTGAGGCTTGCGATCCATATGCAGCTCTTCAGCCAACTTGTTGTGGCTTGGAGCACATTTACTTAGCGTCGTCCACAACCTCCGACACTTCTGATTGGACGTCAGCAGGTCATGTGAACGGGAAGCATGCACTCCTCCCTCTTTGCGACTCAAAAAAAAATTTTTGCCGGTGGAAATAAACACGGGATTTTAACAACTTTATGGCTTTTACATAATACTTAGGGTTCAAGCCCTTAAAGGAGACCTAAAGTAAAAAAATAAAACAGGACTGTTAAAATACATACCTTATACAGAGCCTATTGATTACAGTCACAGTGTGAGCTGTGCTGTAATTAGCCAGTACCTGATGGATTCCCTGATGCCTCCTTCACAGTGTGCTGGCTGACTGAGAAGCCAGCGTGCAGCTCCTTCTTCCTGATTCACCGGCTTCTTCATCATCACAATCATTTCGGGGAGCATTCTCATTGGCCCCCGCAATGAACGTGATGATGATTAAGCCCTAAACCACCGAGGTGAAACAAGGTGGGAGGAGCTCTTGTTGCCAGTCAACCAGGACTGTGAAAGAAGCATTGACTGCCAGCTAATTATAGCACAGCTCATGCTGTGATTGTAATCAATTGGCTCTGTATAAGGTAAGTATTTTAACAGTCCTGTCTTATTTATTTTTTACTTTAGTTCTTCTTTAACTACTTTTGATATATTAATACAGTGTGTTCGCTACAACTCCTGATTGTTAGCATAAACATGTGATAAGCTTTTAAGACATTGTACTAAAACATCTGCTTCATTATGACTGTGTTCAGTGGATTTGGAACCTACCGAGAGAGAGGATCTCACAGACCATTTCTATTTAGGATCCGCTTGCGAGCCATGATATTAATGGTGATGATCAGGACCCAAGTCCCCGATATGATGCCAGCAATGAAAACAAGTGCGTATTTTTTTCAACATCATGTGCATGAAGGCATATATGGGTGAAATTCATAAAGCTCGAGAAAGTCTATTTCGACCTTAGGAACAGCACAGAGACGAGGACTGCTCAATCCCTAAAGTGTACGACAACCAGTCATTAGAGATGTAGAAACAAAGGGGTGCCTAGGAGTATGGACTCAATCCAAAGCAGCATAAGAAGCATGTATCTCCAGCACTCCTGTAGTTAAAATCAAAAGGCTTTATTGTAGCATAGTAAAAACAGGATTCAAATAATCAAAAAGAAGTGAAAACAAACAGCAGGCACCCCCTAACGCGTTTCACGCTGAAGGTGCTTAATCATAACCTATGATTAAGCGCCTTCAGTGTGAAACTCATTAGGGGGTGCCTGCTGTTTGTTTTCACTTTTTGATTATTTAAATCCTGTTTTAACTCTGTTACAATAAAGCCTTTTGATTTTAACTACAGGAGTGCTGGAGATACATGCTTCTATTTTGACCTTCTTGAGTTTTATCAATGTAAAATAAAATGGGTGCCCGATAAAAAGAAAATATACTTTTTAATCGATTTTTACCGATTGAAACTTTCTGATCACGGTTTTCTACCAGATTTTTTTTAATGCAAAGGTAGCCATACTACGAATGTAAAGTTTCAATTGGTAAAACTGATCGAAAAGTATCAATCCATATTTTTTGATCTGGCACCTGTCTTTTTTTTTTTTTTTTTTTTTTTTTTTTTTTTTTTTTTTTTTTTTTTTTTTTTTTTTTTTTTTTTACATCAACGAAACTTGACAAGGTCAAAATAGACTTTCTCGAACGTTATAAATTTTGCCCATCGTGTACAAAACTAACAAATTATGTATTACAGTTAGAATGTATCAAAATTGTAATTATGGAGTAGCTACAAATTGCACCCACTTCTTTCTAGTGGAGCCACAGCTGAGAAGGATGATTTCACAAGTTGATTTTGACATTTATAGGGATAATCATAGTAATGTGAAATGCTATGCTTTTGGTTTGAATCTCTGGGGGGAATAAAAAGGGATTGTGACTTGTGTTACTACTTCCCACTAGAAAAGTACCAATGGAGAATGTATACATGAATTGTCCAGTAGCTTAACAGTAACTCTGTTACATGATGAACCCTATTACAATGCAAGGGTCTCGGTAGCCCTGTTAAGTGCAAAGCTGCAATTAAAGATGTTTCTACTACAGTCATCCTTACTGGCTACTTATGGGTACCAACATTTTTGTTACACACACACCCTAAAACCAAATATATGAGACTAATACAGCAAAAGCTTGTGTATATTGTATTAAGGCCAGGAAGGGGTGACATTTTTTTCAGTAAGAAGTAACTGGTACCTTTCTATGACAGCCAGCAGCTGAGATTAAAAGACCAATGATACTGGAGAAACACAGTTGTGATTTAGACTGGCATGGCAGTTATTCCTATGCAGTAAAAATATCATTTTTAGAGTTGAGTTCCTGATTTGTATTGGTATGTTTTTCCCTCTCTGTTGATGCAGTCAAATTGAGATTTCCGGGGCACTTTATGATTATGTGTGATCCAGAGCTTCATAGGTGATAGTAACCACAAATGAGAAAAACTCAAAATTAATAAAAATAAATTTTTAACTTCAGAGATGAGATTTTTACCAGTACTGTGTAGGAACCACCATGCCAAACCAAATAGGACTTTTTCATTTTCTGTAGTTCCTGCTCCTATGTAATTGTCTTTAGAAAGGTTGTCCCCATTCTTTGTCACATCTAGGTCAACTGACATAAGTTGTTCGGGGATTTTTATTATATCAACCCTAAGGACAGGGCCAAACCAGTATTCTGTAATACTGATTTGTTTACCTTTGGTAAAAGGACAGTGTTATTCTCTAATTTGTCCCCCTCCCCACTCTTAGGGGGGAATTCACCATTCAGCGAAGTGAGCTCCGAATCCTTCGGCTCACTTCGCAAATTTTTTGTTCTCGCCAAGACTGGAATCCCTTTAATGCACTCGCTGATGTCCGCGTGCAGGACATCAGCAAGCGCATAATAACATTTGCGAAGTGAGGTGAAGGATTCTGAGTTCACTTCGCTGAATGGTGAATTCTCCTCCTAGTGTCTTGCAGGACGTTGTGGAGTGGTGGCTCACATACAACTGACTGTGAAGTGCAGGATTATTAGAATATTAGAAACTGTTATAGGTTAGAGACCAATTTAGTTCATGGTAGGTTGGACATGGTGGGGCTTAGTATTAATTGAAGCTGTGAACAAGGTGATAAGATCAAAGCTATTTATTTTCATTACATATTTAGGAACATGCACCTGGCTCATTGCACCATTCCATACATGACCCTGGCATATCCTCCTTTGTTTTTCTTTTCTAACTACGGTAGGCATAGATTCCATAAATGGGTGTACTGGCAGGTATTTTATCCTAACAGATTTTATTTTGTCATTGCTCTTTCCCTTTATAGACATGGTACTCGCTGTGCTGGGGAAGTAGCAGCATCAGCCAACAATTCCCATTGTATTGTTGGCATTGCATACAATGCCAGGATAGGAGGTAAGTTTAATCTCACATTTTATATGGAGCCTATTGGCTTGACTGTGGGACAGCATTTGCTGTTTGATGTACCGCATTACGGTAGGTTGAAATGAATGTAATGAAACCGTTTGCTTCTGTAACCAGTTGGCTACATTTGGTAAAATGAATGTGCATTAGATATCATTTCAGTAGTGAACTCAAAGCTGACTAATTGAGGTCAAACAGATCTTTAAGTGTTCCTTAAGCTCTGTAATATAGTTTTGATTTCAGCCAAAATAAAAACTGCCTATCTTAAATAAAAAAAAAAAAAATCAACAATACTGTGTACATAAAGGTAGAAACAAAAGCAGACCCAGCACCACAACAAGGGAGGGGCAAAGACGTCCAGCAAGAGGTGTGCCTCCTGTGTTCCTCCTGTGTTCCTCCTGAACCCACCAAATTCCAGATATCTCCAATACAAAAAAACATTCAAAGGATGGCGCTAACCATATAAGACATAAATAAGAAACACCAATATGCTTGCAGAAAGAATAATCTCTTTCATGTATATTATATCGTGAATGTTAAGCCATGCTCCCTATAAATCACTTCGGGTACATATGGTGGGCTTTTCACATAGTATAAAAGTACATGTTTTTATTGCTCATTATTTCTCCCTGAGGAAGCCCATTTAAAGTGTAAGTAAACCCTATTTATAAAGGTTGTCCCATTAAAGTATTGTAAAGTGTAAAAACGATTAATGAAATCCTCACTCACCTTTTCACTCTGCAGTGCTTGTTATCCCTCTGTAAAATATTACTCCATCCTGTTGAGTATTGGGCTACGCCCCCTCCCCTCTCACATGCTCTGTATTACAAACTGACTTTGTCTAGTTGGAGTTGAATGCTGCAGGGCCTGTGCAGTTAAAGGAAATGATCAGATTACTAAATATGCACTAGCAGAATGAGTCATTGTGTGACCTCATTAGGGGGAGGTGACTTTTGGGCACTATAAAGGAAATGCAAGTACATAGAAATGCTGGAGGAGAAAGGCTGCTTGATTAAGAGGTGATAACTCAAAATACAAAATCATTTTTAATTTTCAATGCTCAAGTTTATGTTTCTACATTTATATAATATATATGTATAGTTTGGTCAATAACTTCACTTACACTTTAAGTGGGTGAAACGCCTTGAAGTGTATATCATTTTGACTCTTAACTCGTATGCGAGTCCCTTCTCTATTTGTGTAAAAATAAATGAATCGCTATTCTAAGCACTATTTGTTAATTTTTGACCAACCACTGGAAGTAACGGAATTCTGCTAATCTGGATTTTATTTGAATGCGGACTTAACATAATCTATTTGTGAGTGCGTATGCATTTTTTGAATATATTTGATATAGGTATACTGCAATATTGGTGTTTATTTACTGTGTCTTAAATGGAGAGCTCCATCCTTCAAAGTTTTTTTGTATTGGAGATATGTGTACAAAAAGGGGATGCATGTGAAAAATTATTGACTAATCCATTCTAGCTCTTGGATTTTGGATATTTTGCGATCTCTCCAGCTGTTGCTTACTACAAATGTCAGTCTCCTAGTGCAAGCTAGCAAATGCTTCTTGTCTGAGCAATAACCCTGACTAAAGGAGTCAAAGTGTTACGCGATTATTATCTCAACCATAGTAGTAGTAGTAATGCTGTCTGTCAGTAAAGTTGCTTTGATATCAGTCAATATATAAGCTTATTGTAGAAAACAAGGATGATCCTATCTATACTCTTCCCTCTTTGTTACTTAATGGATAAAGTTTGTTTAACATGTCATCACAAAACAAAAAATTCAATTAGGAATTTAACTTCTGTCTTTGCTGGATGCAGCCAAATTGGACTTTATGGGCCACTTCATGAACAGGAATAATCTAAAGCCAGGGACATTGTAGTGTTGTCCAGTATGATGATTTTTTGTTTTGGCAAATTCATATTAGAAAATTCTCATTAACTTTTTCAGCAAAATGTAATATGTGAGTGTACAGCTACATGTAAACCCATGTTTTATATTAATTCTTATTTGCTGCTTTTTATGAAAAAAGTTACTGAGGATTTTCTGATTAAAAGTTGCTAAAAAAATTCTCGGGCATGGAAAAACTCTCTCTAACTCAGTAGGAAAATGAAGTTAGAGTTGCAGGCAAAATCTCCAGTCTTGCTTTTCAGCTCTTGAAACATGTAGTGTACATGGTGTTTTGATAACCATTAAAGGATTTTGTATTGTATTTGTTCAATTATATAGCGCTACTATATTATACAGCACTTTACAGAGATTTGTCATTCACTTCAGTCCCTGCCCTGTGGAGCTTACAATCTAGTTTCCCTATTCAGTCACACACACATAGACAGACACAGATGTATGTTTTTGGATTGTGGGAGGAAACCGGAGTGCCCGGAGCAAACTCATGCAGGTGCGGGGAGAACATACAAACTCCATGCAGATGAAGTCCAGGGTGGAATTAAACCCAGAACCCAGTGCTGCAAGCCAGTAGTGCTAACCAAATACTGCTTTTGGTGCCTTTCTTTCCTCAGTCTACATTTCTGTATCAGTTACCTAAGCTACATTTTATGTAGTCAATACTTGTTATTGCAAACTACTAAAGGCTACTGAATGTCTTGTATGTATCTTGCTGCAGGAAAAATTGATGCTATATAAATAAATAACAAGCAATAATCTTGTTTAGAAATCTGAGATGTATCTGATTTCCATGCAGTATTATGGCTAGACTTGGGATCTTGCTGGGTTTCATTTAGAGGCTTCAGGTTTGCAAAGCAAGTTCTCTGGCCCAAGAATGAAATTTGGTAATTCTGCTCCTCCCCACCCAAATCTCACCCTTCTTTAGGAGCCCTGATTGGTCATTGATTATCATAGCCCATCCCCCATGATTCATATAATTAAGCCCCACTCCCTTCCACCTACTCCTGGATGGGGCCTCCAAAGCATGTGCTCCTAGAGGTTCCCAGGTATGCTCATGGCATGGGGATGCAGTTTGATAAGAGAGGATTTGTCCAGAATGTAATTGCTTCATGCTACCTCTTTCAGCACTAGCAGCTAGATTGTATTGTGACAATACAAACACAATGCATTGGAGCAGTGTTTCCCAAACTTTAAATTTCGTGGCCCGGTTATTTTTGTGCTTATCCTTCGT
>WMED01003874.1:0-17577 GCA_019650415.1 Pipa parva
TTTCCTTCAATCTTGTATAACCCCTAATGCACATACAATGACCATAGTTCTTAACAAAGTATATGATTGCAAATGGACTTTGACTTGTCTTTATTTTTGGTTGCAAGTAGCTTATAAGATTTCCATGACAAAATGGAGTCAAGTCCTGCTTTCATTATTACAGTATAAAAAAAAAAAAAGTTTTCTTACAACTTGAATTCATATTTATTTCCAACAGTTCTCACTATCTGCAAATTTAGACTGCAGAAAGACTCTGCAGTCTAAATTTGTGATCAACAAAGCGAATTATGTGTTAAGCAAAGGCTTATAGGAGGTCCTTAAGGGTGGAGTTCTCATGTTCTGCCCATCTGGATTCAAACCCATGACCAGCTGTATTGCAGAGCTTTGTTCTAACAACTGATCTGGAAAGGGACATAAATGACATTTCTGGTTTTTGTCTATTTCCTGTCTGGTGAAATTTAACCAGCTGTACTACTTACATATGGATACAGGCAGTTCAGTAAATACTACTTACTTGCTTACTGTGGTTCTCTAACCTTGCATCGAGTTTGCTCACAATGTATTGTAACTCCAGTACCCTGCTCATTACTTTGGTTGGATTCATGGTTGGTACTTTTGTCCTTTTTGGTTACACCTATAAATCCATATGGTCCTTGCCATCCCATATGGTACCACTGAGAGCCCCTATCCATAATACAAATGGTAGCCATGGGTTTCTCCCAAAGGCCAAGGTTACTATTATAAACAATGGTTTTTAGTGATTCTAACTGAATTGAATTGATGGGACTTGACTTGCACATTTATTTTGGGGACTTCCTAAACAGCAGAGAGTGACAGAAAATTTATACAGTTTTTAAAGGGGATGTAAAGTACAGAACCTTTTTTTGGCTAATTCACCATTTGTTCCCAAATAAATATTTTTCTAATATGTGGCTACATTTTTTTTTATTGTTTTCCTGCTATTACCTCTGGATCTTTGTAACACTTAAAGATTTCTATAAGTGTTGCAAACTGCTTTAGAGTATAAATGCAAGTTGACGTAATTTTGTACCTCTTGCCTGGAAAAGTGATAATATTAATAATAATATTTTCTGATTCTTAAGATCTAGTGGTAACAACCGCAGCAGGGATTTAACTGAGCATGATTGGGCCACTGAACAAAGGGAACAGCCATCAAATTTAGAAAGTGGTAACTGGGAAACTGAATTAACAAATGTATTAGAAAAAGGGCCATTTTGGAATAACTGTAAAAGAAAACATCAAATTAGACTAGATTTTGTTTCCCTTTTAACATGCAATCAACACTCCCGTAAGTTTCCTTTATATCAACTTACATTTCAGTCCCAGTTCTAGACTTTTCTCAATAAAAGTTCTTAACTGGGAAATCAATCTTACTAAGAGGTGTAACAAATAAGCTGATGTAAAGAAGAAATGTAGGAGTGCTGGTCCTTTTCCAAGTGAAGATTAAAACACTGATGGTGGTACTGAGCATCGATTCACTCTATATTCCTGCATAGTCTTGTTCTTTAGTGCTGGTATGACTCTTTAATCTACCCAGCTATGATATAACATATCCAAGATTATTTGTGCTAGCTGATCTGTTTCTAATTAATAATAATTCACCTGACAAGCAGAGACGGAAATCTCATTGTACACAAAGTTCTAAAACTGGGTTATTAGCAGCTTGGAGTCTAAAACATTTGCAAATGTAAATTACAATTTTTCTTTTTTTAAAAGTATTTGTGCTAAAAAGAAATTTAAAAGACAATGTTCCAGGACGATATTAAAGGGGAACTATAGTCAAATGACATCTTTACATATGCAGTACTATACTTTACCATGTTGTTTCATTTGAGGCAGAATGATTGAGTAGGCAGCACTGATAAATTCCCACACCAGGAAATGTGTGTGACATTTGCTAGCCAGTTTTCCATGAAAAAGTACCCTCCCCCGGACATTTTTGCCCTACTTACTACTTTAATGCCTGCGCACAAGTCAGCTTTCCCTCTGTAATCTCCTACATTTCAAGCTTAATTTATGCAGCCAAAAGGTCAGCACACTGCTTAACCAATACCAGTCAGGCAGCTTTTTCTTGTCATGTTGCCTGACTTGTAGAACAAAGGAAAGGGTAAGGAAAATGTCAGCTCTCAGGAAAACTAATTAAAAAAGAACTAAAGCTAAAAAATAAAAAAAATAATAATATTAAAAACTACCTTATATTAAGTTTAACCATCACAGCTTCATCTGTACTGTAATTTCACTTCACCAAGGCAGACTTCCCAGTGCTTTCAGCTGACACAGGAGTCAGCACAAAACTCTGCCGGTGTATGGAAAAGGACTCCCACATCATTACGCTCATTGTGGGTAGTGTTCTCTTTGGCCCCACAATGAACGTGATGATGTTGAAACCCTTTTGGAATTCTGAATCGATAAGTGGGTGGAGCTTTGTGCTGGCTCCTGTGTCAGCCGAAGTGCTGTGAAGTCTGCCTCGGTGAAGCGAAATTACAATACAGATGATGCTGTGACTGCAACTTTTCAACTTATATAAGGTAAGTTTTTAATATTATGGGTTTTTTTTTAGCTTTAGTTCCCCTTTAAGGGAAACGGTAAGTATTAGTTCTTCCTTAAACATTTTTTTTAACTATTTGTGTCAGCAATTGGCATAGTATAAAGGAGTTTTACATGTATGTGTGCAGTTCTATCAGCACTACAGTGCCCCTTTAATAAATTAAACACTTCTTAAAAAGTTACTTTGCTTTCCATTGCTTTATTTTCCCTTAAGTATGTAATCTAAACAGAGGAAGGAATCTTAAATGCAGCATCTAGCAGGCATAATGCACCCTTCTCTTTCTTTGTTTCATGTGAGCAGAGGTGTATTACACATTGCTCCATCTCTTTACTGAATTTACTATATAGAAGAGAAACAATACTGACATCTGTATAAAAAATAACTAATTACGATAAAAAGGATTCCAAACTGTAATGAACAAAATTTTGACTACCTTTTTCTGAGTTGGCAAAGTGATGTTAAGGTTGCAGACCGCAGTTTGGGGTATGCCTTTTGTAGTCTTTGGTTCCTTTAAAAATGATAGGCGCCCACAGGGTTCCTGGCTTGGATCTCTGACCTAACACAGAAATATGATTGTAATGCCAAACATTCAGCAGCATAACCAAATTATTTTACATTCGCCTTCAGAATTGTTAATCCAAAGTATATTGGAGATAGTTTAGTTGTGACTCTCCTTGAGGGTAGACCAGATTTTCAGTTTTTAAAAAGGAGTGGCTTGCCCATTGGGGGATTTTACCAAGAAAGGAGTGGGATATCCCGAAAAATAAGTGTAATTTACCCAAAATAGGTAAAGCTAGGCAACTTAGGCCACACCCACAGACTGACCACACCCATTTCTACAAATTATGCAGCAAAGTTGAAGTGCTATGTCTGTGTAACACCTAATTCCATGCAAAGGGAAACCACAATTGTCAAGGTTCTACATTTTGAATAAAAAAACTTTTCCTAGAATTCCACATTTTGTAAGTTTCTGGAAACTTTCAGAATTTCCCTAACATGAAATTATCATTTGCTCAGTTATTATTAATGTAGCCCGTTTTCCCTGGAAGATCGGTGCCTAATATTTTTTGCTGCTCTTGAAGGCATGACAAGACCAGGCAGGGGAGGAACATTGGCACTGCAGTGCCAACATACATGAAGCAGCAGGCAGTGATAACCCATAAAATAAGAATGATAAAATTGCTATTGTAATTATCATGTCAGTTATTCTGACAAATTCCTTATTTTTATTGGCTTGGATTCAGTTTGCCTGTCTCTGCTGGTTACAACCAAATTGGGCATTCTGGGGCACTTCATGAAAATGTATTATCTAAAATAAGATTAGGTTGGGGGGGTTCTTTACTTAATAGATAAAAGACGGCTGCATGGAATACAAAGATAGGAAGTGAAAAATAATAATAATGTGGAAAAGAAATATAAATTCAAAATCAAGACTTGGAATACAAATGTATTGGTTGCTAGGGATCATAAGATTCTATAGTCTCAGTATGGAAAATGAGGATTGTGTTTGGTCCATGACTGGGGTAAGTATATCACAACCAATATGCACTTCCAAGGACAAATAATAATAAATATCTTGCCTTTAAATAGATATTAATCACCATAAAAAGCTGTATCAGGTGAGCATAATGGGGGTTTGGGGGTAGCATTTCTTTTTTTTTATAAAGCACGCTGCTTATAAGCGCTAGTGTGAACCCGGCCTAAGTAAATGTTCACAAACCTTAGGCAGTAGTTTAACCTAACCTCTAAAAAGGCTGTTATTGATACATCAAAATAAGGAATTTCTAGCACTAACCTTTACAGAAAATGGCAGTCTGTTTTCCTTAAAAGCATAAAAATTAAATATAAGCTGCTGTCCTGCTTTGGTCAGAGGGGTGAGATTTCCATAACAATCTACATGTATTTGTTTTCCTTCTAGAACCTGAAAAACAAAAATAATTACAATACTACAAAATAATGGACAACAGAAACTCATTACAGGTTCAAATTACAACATGACGCTAGCACCCAGACAATGGCTGCGATGGTTTTGCCTAGGACAGCGGTCAGCAAACTGCGGCTCGCAAGCCGCATGTGGCTCTTTGGCCGCATTGTCTGGCTCTGAGCTTGGCCCACCCACCCTCCCATGACCTTTGACGTGTCTTGAGATGGGACGTCAGAAAGTCATGTGATCAGGAGCATACACGTTCCTCCCACTTTGCGGCATTTTTCAACGGTGGAGGAGGGAGTGAAATGGCTCCCTCCTCTGCAAAGATTGACAACCCCTGGCCTAGGATAAAGATGCTGTAGGTTCATTGCTTATAGCTCTTACTTCCAATACTCAGCTGAGCAATGTAAACATAGGCCTCTCTGTAAGACTAGGTTCCCATTAGCATATTATGCTCAGAGCATAATACGGTAGTGTGAAAAAAAAAAAAAAGAGAAGAGAAACACGGCGAGTGTATTTTTCTTCTGAACTTACCAGTAACAGTGTGAACGCTCCCTCAGCGTTACTTCCTGTGTGGTCGCATTTTGGGCACAGCATATAATACGCCAGCCAAAATGTGCAACACACAGCATTCCGGACCCAGCGTATGCGCATCATACGCCAATGTGTCCGGAACTAGGTAAGTACCATCGGCTTGCATTGGGCCATATTTTTTTTTTCACATTAGCGTATTACGCTAGTGTGAACCGAGCCTAAATGGTTAATGGCAGCAACATTTTTAGAATGTTTTGAGATGTTCTGAAGTTGTTTTTAAGCTGTTTTCTGATATCTTTCCATGTCCTTAAATTATTATATTTTTTTTAAAATGAAGATTCGATTTAGATTTAAACTAGGACTCCTTTTATCAAATTTTAAATCAACAAATGAACATTAAAATAATTACATTTCAGGCACCTATACATGAAACAGCATCAATGAATTTGCAGGAATTACATATTTTCATTTGCATTTAAACTTTCCAGCTTTTCTATAAATACGATAGTTTTACCTGAGAGAGATGCAGCCACTGTTAAACTTCCAAAACACAGCTGCAATTGCTGTAATAAAACTTGGATATTTGCATTTCAGGGAGATGGCCAAGGATATCTCCATGAGGTTTAAACTCCAAGATTACTAACTGCCCAGTTCTGGGAAACTTATACATCCCAGAATGAAAGAAACCTTATTGTAGCCATTCAATAGAAAGTTTAGAAATTTTTAGGATAAGTCGTAAATCTGAAATTCTCTTGACTTCTGAAACTGAAAACTTGGTGTTCAGAAACAGCTGTAGAGAAAGCAGATTGAATATTTCTGAATCAAGTTATTGTTGGTGGCTCATGTTTTGTGTCTAGGGAAGCATGCTGCAAGGATTGTGTTTTGATGTCACAGTAAGGTGAGAGTTGTGTCCATGTCTGGCATTTTGGAATCTTGGAATTGGACTGGCATTTTGGAATCTTGGAATTGGACTGTCCAGGTTTGGCCCATCCCATTGTAACAGAAAAGTCTTTCATTATATGGGCAGGAAGTGATTTGTCTTTTTAGGCCTCCACCTTGAATCCAGTATGGATGAAAAGAAGGCCAGGGCCTGGGCAAGTCTGTAGAATGAAGCTCATCCCAGCCAGAGATCTCAATGCAGTTGCATGGTGGTATGGATAGAAGACAACTTTGGGCGAGGTTCCAGTGAGTGATTCAGTACAAGTTACCATTGTAGCAGCTCCTATTCTCCTTTACTTTAAAATGTATCGCTGCGCTTATATAGAATGTACATTCTATATAAGATATGATTCTACTGTGGCCCAAACTGAAGTCCAATCAGTTTAAAAGCAAAACATGAAGAAAAATAAGAACCACACACACTAATAAACATGGGATCACCCACAACTGGTTATTCATTTTTCATTAATAATCTGTTTTTAATACCACACAGGCACTTTCTGGATTTAAAAGCTTTTGGTGTTAAACGAACCTCTATGTCTTTACTCCTGGCAACTTCTTCAAAGTTTTCCTGCTGTTCCAGAGTCTTGTCCACTTTGTCATCAGTCATACAGAAGCAACGTAGCCTGGCTTCCACAGGATCATTCATTTTGGCAAAGACTACAAACTTGGCCATGTATGGCACACAAATTAATTCCCGGTAAAGTTGGGATGCCAAACTAACAGTCTCTGGGATCTGATGGCAATCTCCAAGCCAAAACCTACATGGGAATGAATCCAAAGGGAAAAATATATATATGTATTATGTATATGGTCTTCAAATTGAATTGGAAGATTTTCAAATGCCAAGTTCAGCCTTTTTGTCTTTATCAATTATTCAATTCAATGAAAGTAGTATATATCAGGTTATGGTTGGTCTTTGAAGATATATAGACAGACAATCAAACAAATAAAGGCAAATAAACAGAGATGGTGGATGGCTACAGATTAGATAGATAGATGTCATGCTTTCCTAGGTTAGCATAACCTGTACTTAAAGCTTTCTTGGTAGACTGGGTTAGAAACTGTGGCTATTTGTGGGTTTGAGAGTGATTTCTTACTTTAGACAAACACACAGGTACACACTTTACCTGGCTGAAACATTAGTTGTGAAAGAAACACAGTCACTGACAAATGTTAAAGGTGTCGTTCCTGTTATATCTTCCCACTGAGCTGGAGACGTCCCTCCTGAGAAAAAGAAATTATTAATTTAAGACAGGCTTTTATAGAAGTCTCTATAGCCTACCTATCATAAAGCGGTATGTTTGTAGACTGTATGACAGACTGAATATCTAGCAGCCTCATTGGCTAATGTTACAGGACAATCAAGAATGGACAAGCATCTGGCATCATGATACCTGCTGTCCATTATTTACATTTTTAACAACACAAGTTTACTGCAGCTTCACAAAAAAAATGGTTGATGACTCATATAAAATGTCTGCTTACCTGTAATACTACACAAGAGTCTGAGGCTTGGTGTAGTGTCTCCTTTGTACCCATTTGTTATACCTTCCCCTGAAGGAGGCGGTACGGGAATAGTCATTGTTATTGGCTTGTGGAATTTCCGTCTTCTGGGTTCCACAGTTACAATTGGGCTAAACGTGGCTCGGTTTCCTATTACTTTTTTGACTAGTTCATCCGGTACTGGCTGGGCCTGTTCATGAGAATTTAAAAAGTAAATTAAATCAAAGTCATATCTCTGATAAGTTGTTCATTTTTCTCAGCTTTTTCAATAGTACTCCAAATATAAGAGAAAATAAAAACATTTACCAAAAGGCTTGATTCAACTTCCACATAAAGAGCAACCGAGATTATCCAAAAGAAAGACATAAAAAAGGTGGTGGGGGAGCGGATTTATCTAAAACATAGTGGAGCTTTACGGAAGAAGCAGGTGCAGGTTTAGATGGCTGCCAGGTTTGTTTTCACTATATTATGTGAGAAAATATCTGGGGGTAATAAAAAAATAAATCCTTATACCCAAATGAACATACAGCAATTCTTATTACTTCACTCATTGCATAGCAAAGTCAACGGTGCATGGCCACTATTTGGGAATTATCACCCCTGGTAAAGCAAATTGAGTGTAGTTAGAGTAGTTTGATGAATAGTAGCGAAGGTGCTCAGTAGCAAATTTATCATAAATAGGCAGATTGAAGTGAAGCGATCACTTTCTATATTTATGACTGCATACCGGTTATATGAATAAATTACCATAAAATGTCAATGTCCCCATTTTGTAGAGTTTTGGTTGGCGGGAGTTGTCACTGTTAAATATACCAATATAAATTACAAGATTGATTATGACAAGATGCGCATAGCATACATACCAAAAAAACGGTGATATTTAACGGGGCTGCATTAGTGTTCAGTTACAAAACGTGAATTTTGTAATTATTCTAATGTACCTTTTGTCTTACTTGTGTATAACTGGAATTCATCAACAGGTGCAACCTTTACAAAGGTCCAGTAAACCACAACTACAAATCAGCAGTTTGCTTTCATACTTTTAGAGCCTCATTAACTAAAGTGCAAACTCACATCACCAATAGTAGCAAATTCATTTCTCAGGATTGACTAAGTGGATAATACACTTGTTAAACAGTGGTGAACGCTGTCGGATGAGTAGTGTGGTGTAGTCAGGCAGATAGAATTAGGATGATAAATCATGCGGAATGAGGTGAATTAGACAAGTGAAGGGCAGTGATGTCAGTCTCATCATATCCCGCTAACTGTATTCTGTGAATATTCTATCTATTTCTATGTCACCTTATCCTTAGTTCATGTTGTTACTTAGTTGCAGTCGCCATTGTCACTTTTAATTGAATAGTTACCTTATACAACACTGAAGCCCTGCCATCAACTCCTCAATTTGCCACTTTGAAATGGCGAAGTCAAACAGGTGAATTCAGAGCAGTTTGCACCTTCATACCACTCTTAGTCAATAGTATAAGTACGTGTGCACACATATGCCAAATTATGCTAAGTGCTCCATAAGTTCATGACTTGCAAAGTCACCTGAATTTGTCACATTTTTGCACTTCGCAGAGTTTGCTCAATGAGAGAACATGCAGAAGTGGAGAATTGATGTAAAATAACATCTCTACGCGACTATTCGGACTTTAGTCAATGAGGCACTCAGTTCCTTTGCACCAATGAATACTATGCCAGCTGACTGGTAGCTGAGAATTACAAGACCACTGCAAAAATTCCCACAGTTTGATAAATTTCCCCGGTTATGTTTTATTTTCAAGACCATAAACGTTCATAACCAGATTTAATTCTTTTCACCTATTTCCCCTTTGGTAAAATTGCTTACCTGAAGCCCTACTCGGATTCTTTTAGTTAAAGCCCCTTCTGGGAAGGCTGCTTGGACCCTTGGAACGGTTGTACTTTTTAGTACGCCGCCTTCAGGACCAATCTGATTGCTTTCTTGCTTTATCCGAGAAACAACAGCAAAATATTGAGGAAAGTCCTTGGTAACAATTCTACAAATTCTCTTTTTTTCCAGTTCCTCTGCACTGTCCAGTTCTGAGCAAACAAAAATATATTTAAAATGAGAGTTACCAGTAAAACAAACAAACAAACAAAAAAAACAAAAAACAAAATGGAAATTTCATGATGCAATTGAAATATTACTGTGCAGTTTTCAGTCACAGTAAGAAAAAAGCTCTGACCACAAGTAGTATTTTTATATGTTAAGGTTTTGTTTGCTCTGCCTTATTTTGTTTAGGATAAAGATACACAAGTTAATATGACACCTACTGTTCCTTTAAGTGTTCTTCTACTGCAAGAAATGGGATGGGACTGGTGACTTCAATGTTTTTTAAAGTAATGATGGGAAATAAATGAGCTACAACTATACCCACATAGCCAGTCTATCCATAACCTTAACTTTATATAACAGTATACTTACCTGATCAATCTAGCAGCACTACACTAACATCAGTACAGATTAATTTTTTTTTTTAATCTGCGTATGCGCTTTCTAAAAATTTCAGCAAAATGAGCATGGGGCGGAGCCTATGACACGCCCCACATCAATATACAAGGGGGCGGAAGACAGCTGCAGCCGCAATTTTAATGTCATGATCCTGGACTTATTGTACTGCTGCTAAATCAATCAGGAAAGTTTACTGTTTTACCATAGTTCTCCTTAAAAAACAAACAAAAAACTTTTAAATGCCATTATTAAATGAAACATTTCCTTATTCACAGTTATTTGAAGTTTGTCAGTTTTGTTTTGTTTTTTACAGAAGCCACTCCTCTGCCATTTACTTTATCTGCAGCAAATCTGACTTACAACTCCAAATTTGAGACCTGAATGAAAGATTTGAGAATTGTAAATACTGTATTAATCTCACCACTTTTCCCCCCATTTATTTTATCTGCAGTAGATCAGTTTGGAGTTGTAAGTCAGGAGCAATGAATGAAAGGATTTAAAATTGTAAATATTAATCTCTCAAATTGTCCAGTGCTCTCTTGGGTTGCTCACCTAGTAGCTGTTGATTCATTCTTCAGATAATAAATGCATAAATCAGGTTTTTGCATCTGTTATGTGTATATTAACCCAAGTAACAGGCAATATTTAGACATATTAAAAAAAATTATGCTGTTCATCCCCTAAATTTGGTCTTCATTTTTATTGGAGAAATCAAGTATTTACTATGGTCTATTGAATTAATGGCCACATTTAGGTGAATACTTTTATACTGAGCAACATTTCATAGCTAAAAAAACAGGGTGAGAATGAGCCTCTTCCTATACTAGAGGCCAATAATAAAGTACTGCACTGTACAGTACTAAAACATGTCTTAGTGTTATAGATATGTTTAGCTAAAAATAACTTTGGTATGTTTGCATATTTTAATTTTTAAAGTGCCACTAAGTTAAGCAGCGCTGTGCAGTTTAACAATGCAATTATAATACAGACAAGGGAGAGTGCTTAACATAGTACAAGTGAAGTAAATTACAAGCATAAAATCATAGCTACACCTCATTTCAAGTGCCAGGCAGTGACTGAAACAAGAGGATGGAGATCACTGCCCTGCAGAGCTTACAATCTAAACTTAAAGACAAAAAGAGAAAAGCATTAACGTTTACCCTCATCCATGCCATTAAGTAACTCTGTGAGCTCTTCAATCCGGCAATCATACTGGTGTTCCTTCCAAGTCTCTCCATTTTCACTTCTCAGTACAATCAGTTCTCTCTCCTTACTCCGCATAGATCCAAAGTGGGGAATTTCCACTATGACAGGTCTGTGCAAAGACAAAACAAGAGCCTTAATTAGACATTTAAACTGAATGTTCCCTTAAGGCTTCTTTCACATCTGCAAATTCAGCAAGTCCTACGCAGTCTGTGCAAAGGCATCCCATAGTTACCACGCCACTTACATACACATAATCTGACTGCTTAGAGAGGATGTGTGAATGCAAATACCAAAGAGATAATGGGATGCAAACAGTTGCATCTACTGGTAGGTCGACTGAGATGTAGATATGAAAGAGGCCTTAAACTGTGATAGATTACCTAACAGAAAAAATTATCCATTTAATCAAAACAGTTGAAGAAAGCTGCAGAATCTAGTACAGAAAATAAAAATTTCATGAATGACTTTGTCTAGCAATCCTAGTATGGTTCATTTTAATGCAGTGTATAGCATAATAAATGTCTCCCATCTACCTTGTTCACAAAAGATAGATAACGATTGATTATGCAGCTTTCAGGAATTTTTGATAGACAGTATCTATATTCTCCTACAGAGGTTGTACATATACCATGCAAAATATGCTTTTCTTTCTTTAGAAATATCTAAGAGGAACTTATTCTGGACAATGAGGGAAAATCAAAAGGTATTAAAAATGGTTGTATTACAGTTCCCTCAATCCGGACCCAAAATCCCACAGTAGCCTCTGCAACATTTGCCTTATATTGAAATGAAATGTCTTGGAAAATATTTTTGTTGATTCCCTCCACCTGCAACCTATTTTATTTTTTTCAAGAAGAATAATTGACTCAGAAACCCTAATAGGTCAACATTCAATCAGGTTTCTTTTTTCTCTTCTAAACACTTAGGTACAAAAGATAGTTTGTATAAATGTTGACTAATAAATAATGAAATTATTTGGGCAGCAGTTTTAAAATTGCAATTCACATTGTCCCTTGCTTAATAAAAGCTTAAAATGGAGTACATGTTTGGAAATTCAGAAGTGGCTCTTTGTTTTAGATTAGAGATAGCCACCATTCAACTGGGTTAGAACGAGATCTCCCAGACTCCTCCAAACCAATGAGTATGGAAGTGAGGCTGAAGCATGTTGTTCCATAAAAGCATGAGATTTTTCATTACTAATTTATACAGTATACAAGATATCACTTAACATAACTTATCTGGAGGAGTGAAACTAATATGCAAATACAATCTTTGCAGGTTAATAGGTCAGATACTGTCTGCATTGTGTCAGTGACAACATATCAGTGTGCATGATGTTAACAAAACTGTTCAGAGAGAAGGTATTTTACAGCCACTTGTTTCTTTCCATTACATTTGGATTTCCTGACTTAATAGAAATTTTAAAAATGAATTAAATCAATACAAGTTTACTGCTAAATCAATAAATAAAACACTAATTCAATTTCTTAATTTATCTAGAATTTGCAGATTACAGTCAATGAGAAATCAAAAATAAAAAAACACAATTCAATTAAAAAAAATACAGAAAAATTACATTCAATTAATGAATATTTTACTCAAAGAAACTAAAAGCACACTTTGGAAAACAAGTGGGTATATTGGATATATAATTTTTGCAAATAAGCAGGTATTTATTTGGAATGAAGAGAAATCTACAATAAAATGCACTCCATATCCTGGGACAGGTATACAATAGCTTGGCTTTTAAAGGATTTGTCCCTCTCAAAAAACTGTCACCTTTAAAATGTTGGACATGTAAAATAGACCGCAGTGTCCATAGATTCCAATAAATGGTTACACAATTTACAGCAATATCATGTGTCTGGATAGAAAAAAGGCACTGTACTTTTTCAAATTATTTTACAGTATGTATTTTACAAGATCTTTCTCTTATAATACCATACTGAGTGTTATACCTGTAAATCTTTTTCCTTTATAATATTGCCTAATAATCTTTCATATATCAGCATACCAATATTTACCTTAAATTTTAATCTTGGAGAGTTTCAAAAAATAGCATCCACATAAACTAGCAAACATCTGACAAAACAAAATATTACTTGAACTGAATTAAGCTATCAGAGGACGTATGCTACCTGGCCAAGGTGATTTGTTAGAAAATCAAATCAAGTTTTTTCAGTTATGCTATGTAAATTGCACACAAGCTTTTTTTAGTGGACTAATACACTCAACCTTCATTCAAAGTAATGGTTTGGCATTTTCTAAAATACATTCATTGTATTTTAAGAATGCCACTTACACTCTATTTAAAGTACATAGACATTGGAAGTCTATTCATATTCCCTGTGATTTTTCACTTCCTACTTTGATTGAGCTGTAAGCATCAGTTATTTTTCTTTAGCATTTAAGGAATCTTGTATGAAATCTAGTTTTAAATTTGAAATGCTTCCTAATGGTCACCATTGTATAGAACTTCCCGTATTTTATATGCTTTCTTAGACATGCATAAAAACACATAGGGCCTTATTGACAAAAGGACAAATAGTCACAATGAGCTATGAATTTGCATCTATTTGCCACTTTCCCATGTTTGCTTATTGACTAAACACTGCAAAGTGGCAGATAAGCAACCAATTCAGTTGTCTACAATAGTTGAAAACTTACGGAGCACTTCGTATAACTCTACTTGCACGTCCACAGGTACTTCTACTATTGACTAAGCTGCGAGGTATGTCGAAGGTGTGAATGAGACTAGATGATCTGCTCCGAATTCATCCATTTGACTTCACCACTTCAGAGTGGTGAATTGGGGGTTGATGGCAGTTCTATGGTGTTGTGTAAGGCAACTTATTCATTCAAAAGTGACAATAAACGACTAAATGAAAACATGAACTAGGACATAGAAACAGATGTATTATTCACAGTATACAGTTAGTGGGACAAAGCGAGAATGATGTCACTGTCCTTCACTTGTCAATTTTCCTCACTTTGCATGACTTCTCAGCCTTCTTCTATTCGGCCGACTATGCCACACTACACATTTGACAGCGTTCGCCTGTTTGACAAAGTGTATTCACTGCTTAGTCAATACTGAGAAGCAAATTAGCGACTATTTTGGCGATGCAACTCAAATAGTAGTGAGGTGAATTCACCCTTTAGTCAATAAGGCCCACAGTGTAAGACTTGTGACTTTTAGATTATTCATTGAAATTCATTGAAATCTTTATGCATGAATGGAGTCCACTATCCTAAGCGCACAATACTTCCATTAGTCAGGTCATCTTATGCATAAGATGTTATTTAATTACCATTGAAATATACTGTAATAAATAAAGAAGTTTTTAGTGTCTTCAAAAATTTGAGCAATATTAAAAAAAAACAAAAAAACACTTTGTAGGTGTGTCAGTTGTACATCAACAAAGATTTAGGGCAAAATTTTTAAACCCTGATGATCCCGGCTGTTTGATCGGTAAAAATCGGTCATTAATTTTGATCGATTTTTACCAATTGAAACTTTTCAGTAGGATTTTTCGATGGAAAGGTAGCCATACCTTACATTAATAGTATGGCTACCTTTCAATCAAAAATATGATCAAAAAGTTTCAATTGGTAAAAATTTATTGAAAAAAGTCTATCGATTTTTACTGATCAATCCAGCTGAGATCATCAAGGGATAATCTTGAAAAGGCCGTAATCGGCCTTTTCGGGTTTAATAAATTTCACCCTTAGGTTTTTATTGGTAAAGTGCAAATTTGTCAATCAACTACTCCTTATTCACTAAGCAGTGGATTCAATCAACAAAGAAGTAAACCATTTATAACACTTCTTCACACACAGTACGGTATAGTCACACAGTAACAGACATGTAATATTGCAAATTAGATCAAGTGAAGTGATGTTGGACTACCTGTATACAAGTGAATAATACATCTGTTTTTAGGTCTACCTGTCCCTAGTTCAGCCTCACAATATCCCACTAACTGTATATAAGTGAATATTACATCCCTTTCTATGTCTCACTGTCCCTAGTTCATCCTCACAATATCCCACTAACTGTATATAAGTGAATATTACATCCCTTTCTATGTCTCCCTGTCCCTAGTTCATCCTCACAATGTCCCACTAACTGTATACAAGTGAATATTACATCCCTTTCTCTGTCTCCTTGTCCCTAGTACATCCTCACAATGTCCCACTAACTGTATATAAGTGAATATTACATCCCTTTCTATGTCTCCCTGTTCCTAGTTCATCCTCATCATATCCCACTAACTGTATATAAGTGAAAATTACATCCATTTCTATGTCACCATATTCCTAGTTTATGTTGTCACTTGGTTACTATATTTCTTTTATCTTGAGTGAACAGTAGCCTTAAGCTACATCACGCCCTGCCATCAATTGGCAAAGTCAGAGCAGTGCTCCTTGCCTTCAACATCTGGTAAATATGTGAAAATTCAGTGCAAATGTACACATGGGAAGAGCTCTTTAGCTCAAGGTTCCAAATTGGTCATTAATTTACATAATCACAAAGTTTGATGAGTAAACAGAGGTGAATGGATGCAGATTTGAACCTGTAGGCGACAGTCTGGATTTTGAAGATCAAGTCCCATAATGTGCTGAACAAGACCTGTGTACATATATATATACCAGTGTACATAGAGTGTAATGATACATTTCATGCTACTGATACCAAACAGCCTAGAATGAAACAGGCATCATTTGCAGGTCTTGAAATCCTTGTGAGCAATGTGCTCTTTCCTTACAACATTGACTAATTTATCACAGACCAAGAAGGATTCTGTACATTTATATCAAAGCTATTTGACTTACAAGGATTACTTATCTGTAATATCTTTGGGATATACTATATTTGAGTAATCAATACCACATCTACAAATCAGTTCTCTGTTTTAGTCTGCTAGGTGAAATCCACCTCTTAACCTCTTCTTGTTTAGGAAGGAATTTGACTAAAGAGTATGATCTCAAGATTTGTTCGATCAGTGGATTATTGTTTAGAGTTCTAGTTTACAAAATGTTTAAAGTCTTGTTTTAGAGGAAATTAAAGAGTTTTTATGGGTCTTTAAATATTGGAGACATTTACTTCTAATAGTAACTAATACCAGGCAAGGCAGCTTCATATTCATTTAACTAGACTATGATGAAGAATCATGCTCTTTTGGCTATTTTTTGGCATGTTTTTAGGATATATCTTTAGGACACATTAAGGTATATTAGTAATTTTCACATTTGCCATATAAGCATCAAGTATATTTAAAGAGAACAGTGCACTTTTGTCCTTCATACATAATCAGTCATCCATGTTAAAGAAGAACTACATTTTGACTTAATCCCTTATTAAATCAATAGGTTTGACAGATAAAAACACAATAAAACGTAAAGTGCTGATATCTGACTAGCCATTAAAATGTTGTGAGGTCCTGCATCATACTAACAGTACAAGGCATCCACTTTGTTGTTTTAGACATGTCTCCTCCCTCTCTGACACACACTAGGGTCTGTGGCAAAGGGCTTCATAGAACTTAGTGTCTGAATGAGGGAGGGGTCTAAAATACTGTTCGCTTCAAGTCTCCCTCCCCATTTTTAAACAATGTTTGATCTTTCTGGTGCACTCAATATTTTTTCCCCTCAGAATATCATTTAATTCAGGTGTATTTTGGAATGTTTTCCAATGCTATACATATGTTGACTCCTTTTAAAATTTGAGCAATGAAAGTTTTATAATAGTTGTAAATACCTTCTCTTGAACAAAAGGGGAAAAAAAAAAAAAAAAGAAAAAAAAAAGTCTCTTGTCTCTCCAAACTACAATGTATTTGATGCAGCAGTAACATTTTAAAAATCAAATGAAAATAATACAACAGCAATCATGAAGAAAAAGCAGAAAAGAAAAAAAAAAAAAAAAAGAATTTGCTGTGATTTCCACATGCCTAAAAGCACAATATACTTAGCGGGAGATAAGCCACTACTGGTTTTTATTTTTGAAAATGAATTTACTCAAAAGTGCAAAGGGAGGGGTATAAAAATATATATGTGCATGAGAAGACACAAAAAAAGTAAAAACATGAAATAAAACCCTCAGATTAGTATCCTTGGATTTTTAGTTGTTTTTTTCACAATGCAGCATCCTACCCAAGAAATTTGGTTCCTTGAGGCCCGAGCTGCAAGATTCGACTAATCAAGCTTTCACCCTCGTTTAGAGGGGGGGAATTGGAAGGAAGGTGCAGTTTACTGAATAACATCCATGCAGCAGGAAGAGAAATGAGAAGGGGATATTAGGAATGAGCTGTATTTCCAGAAAGAAATTGACAGCTTAGCACCGCTTATGCCCAGTGCCCAATCAAAGAAAATAAAAAAAGTTCAATAAAAATTTTGCACATGCACGCCAAGGGAAAATCT
>WMED01003875.1:0-21504 GCA_019650415.1 Pipa parva
TATATAGGGTTACAGTGTGTATAGGGGTGTATACATAGGGTTACAGTGTGTATAGGGGGGTGGGTGTGTATATATAGGGTTACAGTGTGTATGGGGGTGTATACTGTATATGGAGTTACAGTCTGTATCGGGGGGGCGGGACACTGGGTACTGCCGGCTGTAGCTTCCCCTTACTGTGTATTGTATCCCAGGCAGTGTGGGCGTGCAGCACTCCTGCAGGTTTATGCCGTTCCGGTGGTCGGTGCTCGCTACTGCTCCCCTCACTACTGCTCCCCCGGAACTCACCCGCACATGCTCACATCCACCAGAAGTACACCGAGCCTGCTTCCACGGCGGACCACACAGGAGACGCGACTCGCGACTTCCTCCTTGCAGATTGTCCTTGTGCTGGTGCTTATTAGGGGACATTATGTTGGCCGGGGTCTGGGCGGCTCGGGGGCTCATAATGGGAGGTAAGTGATGCCCCTAATAGACGTACTTTAACTCAGTTAATGGAGTCAGTGCTGGCATAAAGCATAGAGGAAATAGCAGGGCTTGAGATGCAACTTACGGTAAATTTTTCTCAGAGCCCCCTTGCTTTCAAAAACCAGTATTACACGTGTATAAGTCGAGTATAGTATTTTAAATGATTTTTTACCTAAATTTCTCGACTTATACACAAGTATATACGGTAAGTTAAATTAAGAAGATATTATTCTAGGATAAACAGGCTGTTGGAGCAGTCATATTGTCAGGAGTGGGCCATTGGACAAGGATAAAGGGGGTTGGTGGTGAAATTCTTTGATATAGAGAAACTCACAGTTTAAAAGCAAACATGAATAAGTGCATAATTATCCATAATATAAAGGTATGATAATGAGATCGAGAAACAGGCAAAAAAGTACACTCACATAAACAAATTATTGCAGCATAAAGCAATCAGGTGTCTTAAATACTGTTAGGAATAGATTAAGGCTGACAAATAGGGAAGTGGTGGGAGGGGTTGGAATTCTGAGCTACAGATATGATCACAGCTTCAAAGCAAACAGAGAAAAATACATACTTTACCATTATATAAAGTTATAATAGTGAGACAGAAATCCAAGAACTACATTTAGTCCAGTAGTTTTGGTATTGAAATGCATTATCATTTTGAGTTTGAAAGTTTTTCTTTCTTGTGTGTTTTTAAAGTTCCCTTTGAGTATTTAAATTTTTAGATTATTAATTGAGTGATTGCTTAGGTTAAAATGGATTCCAACTGGAGTGCACAGTTCTTCATTGTTAGGAGGGTGAATGGATTGCCTATGCAAGTGGAGTTTTTGGCTAGTTTCTCTAATGTAGCAGCCATTTTCACAAGCAGTACACTGTATCATGTACACTACATTGCTACACTGTATCATGTACACTACATTGCTACACTGTATCATGTACACTACATTGCTACACTGTATCATGTACACGACATTGCTACACTGTATCATGTACACGACATTGCTACACTCTATCATGTACACGACATTGCTACACTCTATCATGTACACGACATTGCTACACTCTATCATGTACACTACATTGGCAGTGGTACAGGAGTTGGATTTTGTAAGTTTTATCCCCATGTCTGGCTATGGTATCTACACATATGTGGTGGCATCATTTTCAGCATCAATCTTTCTTACAAGGTTTTGTTCCCTTGTTTTTGTTTTGTCCTGTGGGGAGTTTGCGACTGACAATTTTGTGTGTTAGATTTGGTGGCTGCCAGGAATGCCTTGGAGTGAAATGCGTGCATTTGACTCCCTCCCTTTGCCAATACCAGTCTGTAAGTCCTCTCAGTCTCTTATGTCACCATCTTTTATTCATATATCTATTATACATGCTGCGATGCTATCAGATGGTCTTCACTATACTAGCTTTATATAAGCATATGATACAAGCTTTGGAGGTGGAGTGTGTGAAGGAATTTGTTCTCCTTTCTTTGTAATTGATTTTAACCCTTTTTTCCTTGTGTGTCACCTTTTGCCTTAAAGTTCAGCACTGTTTCACATACTACTTAGTGTGTGTGCTTTTTTGTAAGGATTTCTTTTTTTCATTTGATTTACACGCAATGTGATAAGCACTCACAAGAGATCTTACACACATGTATAATAGCTTTGTATTATTGCTTTGTTGCTGAAGAAAACTGTCATGATGATCTCTATCCAGAACAAACTACAAACTATCTATTTGACATACTTATGCATTATTTGATGAACATTTCCATTCATTCTTTAAAGGACCGGTTTCACTAGAAAAAAAAAGAAAATTGTTATTTGGATGGACATGGCAGTTATTCTTAAGCATTACTTGTAAAACTGTCATGTTTGAATTTACATTTCTGATTTTTATTGATTTGTGTTGTCTCTAGTTTCGGACAAATTGGCCTTTTTTGGAGCACTTGTTTATTTAAAGTTCCATAACAAACAACATGACTAGGCAAGGTTTTGTTTACAGATTAAAAGGTAGATGCAGCCAAACTGAAGTAAAACCAATTTAAAGTGTAAGTAAACCCTATTTATAAAGGTTGCCCCATTAAAGTATTGTAAAGTGGAAAAATGATTAATGAAATCCTCACTCACCTTTTCACTCTGCAGCACTTTTTATCCCTCTGTAAAATATTCCTTCTTCCTGTAGAGCATGAGGCCACGACCTCACCTCTCTCACATTCTCTGTCTTAAAAACCGACACTGTCTGGGTTGGAATTCAGAGCTGCAGCATTGTAGCAGTGAAAGTAAAATATCAGATTACTAAATATGAACTAGCAGAATGAGTCATTGTGTGACCTCATTAGGAGGTAGGGCTTCTCAGCACTATACAGGAACTGCAAGTACACAGAAATGCAGGGGATAAAGGGTGCAGGATTAAGAGGTGAGAACTGAAAAACCCAAAATTGTTTTTACTTTTCAATGTTTAAGTTTATGTTTCTACATTATAAATATAATATATATGTATAGTTTGGTCAATAACTTTACTTACACTTTAAGATAACACAAATCAGAAATTCAGCTACAAAGATAACATTTTTACCAGTACCGTGCCAATCCAATTTTTATATTTTTTGGGTGATGCCGTTCCTTAAATTACATTTTAGCAGTAATTTGTTTCGTTCTTCCCTTTACAGCAAATGATTTATCAAGCAACGCATTTACTTTTTGGTCAAGGAGAAGGCATCCTATTTCAGACAGGTTAGGAAGCCCCTCATCACATATTCCCAAAGCTTCAGGCTCTCTCGCTGTTGCAGCAATGTCTTTATTTTCTCTACTTTGACTTGTTTCTTTTTGTATCTTGCAAAACTCTTTTCTACTAGCGTTAGTTTTTAGTGGTTGCTCAGCATACGAGATATCTCTTGTAGATCAGAGTGTCAGTACTGAGGGGTGCCTTTCAGCTCTGCCATTTTCTTTTCTACTTATGTACTGTCTCTTGGGCAGCAGCAGGGCCTGAAGCTGTTCTAGAATGTTTCTTTAATTCTTCCCTTGCTCCAGCTATTTCTCAGCTTCACATTCATTTCTTTAGCATTAGCTGGAACAACTTCTTTCCTTCTTCCAGATGGAAGATTTTCAAGGCATATTTTTCTAGGAAAGTTGCACTCATTTCATTTTTAGCTGTTGAACATCATGTTCTTTAAGTCTCCCTGTAAGACTCAGCCAGTTGCTTGTGCATCTATTATAGCACATTTTCTGGTCCTTTTGACTGTTCTACTCTTTCATGGCACCTGATATCTTTTTACGTGGCTGTAACCTTTATTTTTGGTGGGTATTTTTTCCCCCACAACTGATGATTCTATTATTGAATTTGGCAAATAGAAAAATTAATGTTTTACTTGCAGCTGAATAATCCGCAATGATTCCACGCGTGCTTTGCTGAAAACGGTTTACATAATATGCACGTTGTCTGTGTATGTTTTTTTTAGCATAAATTACTTCGAAGTGAGTCTTGTTTTGCATTTTTGTGCTTTTATATTTTCTGTATTTTCTTAAAAATAAAAAAAACAATGACTTTATAAAATATTATTGTTTGGTTCTACTCTTTGGAAATTATTCTTTAAGCAGCGGTAATTTATACAGTCAGACGGGAATTATAGGCTTACACACAGAGCCTATAAAAATATATATATATATATATAATAAAAAAAAGTTAGAAAATTGCTTAGATCGCTGTTTAAGAGTCTAGAGATTAACTTACATTTAACCTACAAAATGTAAATGTAGTCAATGTTTTGTTTCGTCTCCTGCTGCACATGGGTGGTTCTTTGATGTCACATAGTGGAAGAATATTTGTGTTTGGCCTTCCTTGAAAGACTGAGATTAGAGTGCCTGAGTCTGGTTTAACGCTGAGAGTGTCACTTAGTTTTCCCTGTATAGAGTCTGTTTTGGGAGTGATTTATATATTTGGCTCTCCATCTTGGAAGTGAGAAGATTCCTGGCAGTAGTGTAAGAAGCTGATTAAAGTTAGTTCACCTCGGTGGTAAGAGGCGCAAACTCTAGCTAAAATAGATATAACTGCAGCCCCAACAAGGAGTGCACTAAGGCCAGTGCCTAGCTGTAATCTGCAATAGATTGAGTGGTCCTGGAAGGTGTTCTGGGTGAAATTATTAGAAAGAGGAGTATTGTAGTACTATGATACTTTATTTGGACTAACAGTTCATTGTTTAAGACAAGCTTTCAAAAGTTCCTCTTCATCAGGTCAGAGCAATACTAAAGGATACACAGTTTGTAACATATTTAAAGGGTAAGGAAGCATTTGGATATTATTTCTATTTGACATGTATACATATTTAAAGCCAACTTAAACATTAAAATGTAAAAATGATTTCGTGATCAGTATTATTTGCCTCTTGTTTAAACAGTCCTCTCCCTCAGCCTTTCTGTGTACAGACTCTTCCTGTGCAGTGCCGATAAGCGCCGCCCCTATGTAACATCACTCACTATACAGATAGATGTTCTTCTGGGGAAAACCCGTTCGCCTCTCTTTAGCTAAAAAGCCTGTTCCTAACCCTGAGCATGCTCAGATAAGAGCTGTCCGACTGTCTGTGTGGTTGGTTGTGGATAGAGAAGTCAGGGAGAGGTAAGGGGCGTGGCTACATGCTTGCACTTCCCATACAAGGTAGTTGTTCAGAGGGAGAGAGCAACTAAAGTGGGATATTAAGCTCTGCTGAATTAAGAAGTGAGTCAGGAGTTTCTTAATCATTATATTGCTTGACAATAGGTAAATAGAGCTTTCTGTATAGCCAGGGTTTACTTAACCTTTAATGCCTGTGAGGCACAAACTGGGTGAAATGAGAAATCCCCCTGAATGATCTTTACTATATGCTTTTCTTCTGTATTAGTTCAAATTAGCAATGTGTGATTTATGCACTACATGTGAATTGCTTTATCACTTAGTTCTCTGTTAGTGCAATGAGGGCAAATGTACCTTTACCCAGTTTGATTGAGCTGGGGCCTGTTAACAGTAATTTGTGCTTGAGCTACATAGTAACATTTTCTTCATTAATTAATCGTTTAGGATCTTGTCTGTTGTTAGTGTAAGGTATCGGTACTTACCCAGGCTTTCCGTTCCAGTGCCGGTTCCATCGCGGTTCCGGGAGCGCCGCATCTCCTCCTCTGTGTGGCCATCGGGCATGTGTGCTGACGTCATAGTGCACACGTCACGGCGGCACGCTTTTTAAAATCAGCAGGCGCGATCATCTGACAGGCTCCCTGGCTATATAAGGGAGCCTGCCTGATGGATCGGCGCCTGAGTATAGGTTTTCCCCGTGTACTTAAAGGCTTGACCCTGTTCCTAGTAGTCCTCCATTAAAGTATTGTTACCCTGCCATTGTTACCCTGCCATTGCTCCTGCCATCGTTCCTGCTTTTGTGCCAGCCATTGTTCCTGCCTTGCTTGTTTGGTCTCCCTGCCTGTTTGGTCCATCTTAGGAAGTGTATCGTATCCCTGTTCTGGTAACTCAGTCCTAGGGGCCGCGACCTGGGTTCCCTCCGCAGCGAAATCCTAACCTCCTTTCGGGGGCTCCTTAGACTCCGCACCCTAGTGTCTGTTTGCTTTTACAGAGTTACAACTGCTACCTCCTTCTCCAAAGTGAGCATTTCCAACAAACCTAACAGCTAGGAGATAATAATGGTGTAATACTTCCTATTGCAGATGTGAACTTTCAACTTCTTTCCCTCTAACCTAGAGACTTTAAGCTATAAAGGACAGGGATTTTCTTTCTTTAATGGAAGGGTACCAAGAATTTTGTCCACATACATCAAAATGATAGAGATTGCAATCTGACTTTTCCTTTTCAAATATTGCTAAATATTCCCAAAAACTAGGCAAAATGTATATAAGAAGTGGGAAAATTGACTTTTTTTTTCTTTTATTACAAATACTTTGGATATGATCACTTTTATATCATAAAATAAGTTGCTTAGATATGTAACAATAAATATTAAAATGAAAAAGAGATATACATTAGGTCTTCCAAATGTTCATCTCAGTAGATTGTTTTTTTTTTTAATTCCTCCATAAATGATGCCGATTTAGAACTGAATTTTCTACATTTCAAACAAAGAAAAGACACATGGCTTTTCTAGTAAAGTCATTTTATTAACCTAAAATAAAAGTAAACTCTTCTTTAGTTTGCATTAAAAAGTAAAATAAGGATTTAAGTATTTAATATTATAGAAAATGTTCACCTCTAGCTACTGTTAAACTACAACTCCCGGGATATACTATTTGCCTTCGGCTGTCCGTTAATTCAGCTGTAACTGAATATCCATGAACGTTTCCTTGACCTTTACGAAGACATTCAAACATTTGGTGGAATTACAGTTACTGTGTATAGTTTGTCCAGCATCGTTTGTAAGTCCAAAAAAAGACACAAGTCTGTCCAGTACAACCTCCTATAATGTTGATCCAGAGTATGACAAAGAACTCCATGAGGCAAAAGCCAATTATCATCATTTTAGGGGGAAAAAAATCATAATAATTTTCTGGATCAAGAACCCACCTCCAGTTACCTAGTAAATATAACTTACAATATTCCTGCACTCAAGAAAGAGAGCTCGATATCATCAATCCCCCTTCTATGTTGGAACAAAACCTTTCCCCTATACATAAAGGATGTCCGCTTGTTATATTTACAGTCCTTGGTATAAATAGATCATGGATGAGATTTCTATATTGACTCTTAATAAATGCTACAGTAATTTCAACTTTAAACATACAGTGGGTACGGAATGGCAGAGGATCCCCAAATCCAGGTGTGAAAAACTTCTTGCATCATTCCCAAGAAGACTCATGGCTCTACTAGCTCAAAAGGGTGCTTCTACTCAATAAGGAGCAAAGGGTCTGAATACTTAAGACCATGTGATAATTCAGTTTTTCTTGTTTAATAAATTTGCAAAAATATCTACATTTCTGGGTTTTTTTTTTTCTTTCAAGATGGGGTGCAGAGTGTACATTAATGAGCAAAAAAATGAACTTTTTTTGATCTTACCAAATGGCTGAAATGAAACAGAGAGTGAAACATTTAAAGAGGTCTGAATGCCCCAATTAACCCCAGTTTTGGTCATCTTTATTAGTGTAATTTGGCAGTTCTTTTATTACTTTAGATGCTCACCTTTGAACTTCCACTCAAGCTCAATGATGTCTTTTGCAATTGTGCCCAAAGCTGCATGCAATATTCCATGTGTGGTCTGACTAGAGATTTGTAAAATGGTAGAATATGTTTTCATCATGTGCATCTATGCCCCTTTTGATATACCCCATGATCCTATTTTCCCTGGCAGAAGCTTTTTTACACTGGTTTCTCCAGTAAAGTTTATTGTCATCTTTGCCAAGTGTTTGCCCAGTTAATAAATTATACTTTCTCTTCCCATATACATAAGTTTACATTTATCAATGTTAAACTGCATTTGCTACTTCTCTGCCCAAGTCTCCAAGTTATCCAGATCCATTTGAAATACAATGTTGTCCCCCTTTCTGTTAATTACTTTATACAATTTAGCATCATCTGGAAAAATTTTACTATGCAATCGTTCAACAAGGTATATAGGTAGAATATTGTTATAGGTAGAATATACCCCAATACCGACCCTGTCATATCTGTATATATTCCATTAACATTCACCCTCAGTTTTCTACCACTGAACCGGTTATCTATCCACTTACACACATTTTCCATGAGTTCAAGAATTTTCATTTTTATATACCAGCCTTTTATGTGGCATAGTATGTAATGTTCTGGAAAAATCAAGGTACTGACCTTCTTATAGAAGCCGATTTTGATTAGTTTGACAGGATTGATCCCACATGAACACGTTTTTATATGTAGTTTACATTGGGTTCCTTCAAGGATAGCATTGCTTAGAAAGCCTTCAAAGATTTGACCTACAATAGAAGGTAAACTGAAAAGCCTAGAGTTTTCAGGTTCACTTTTTTAGCACTTCTTAAATATTGGTACCACATTTGCTATTCACCAATCCTGTGGTACAGTCCCTGACACTATAGTGCACTTAAATATTAAACACAGTGGACTGTCTATGATGTTAATTAACTCCCTTAGGACCCTTTTGATTTTTAGAATCAAAATGCACAACTTACAGCAGTTTATAAAGTCTAAACATTTCTGCCTTCAAATGGCCACAACATACAAAGAGGTCCGTTATTATGTATATATTGCACAGTTTGAATCAAAGGGAAAAAATCATTAAGTTTAGCAATGAGAATAAGGTAAGTTCTGACAGTTCCTTTATCCATAACTAAACTACCAAAGGGTAAATATGACTCACAAAGGTATCACAGATATTTACAGAAGTAATAATCCTGTTATTGATATGTTTCTGGTATTAAACAATTGTCCAAGACTAGACTGTCAGACTCTCTGTGGTACAATGTTTTGTTAGTAGTCCTTATAACAGTAGACAAGGAATACATAGGAAGTCTCTGTGACAATTCTGAGGGCCAATCTTTGCTACTATGTTGGCATAATTTTGGTCAAATGCATATGTAGTTTTACCAAGAATTATGTTATGAGCTTGGTTTCATTTGTATGACACTTTGCGTGTTTCTTTAAGTTATGTATATTGACTCTTACTTTATTTCTTGCATGTCCTCAGGTTCGTAGACGGCATTGAGACAGATTGCACCTCTCCCTCTCCCACTGCTCAGACATTTGACTTCAAGTTAAGCCAAGAAACTTCACCCAGGCATTCCAGCACGGGTATGGACATATAATAAAACTGTTTGCGTGCACAGTAGGCTTATTAAAGGGCATATAGTGCATCATGAATTTCTCTGCAATTGGCCGTGTATTTCTAGGTAGACCTAAATGTGTGTGTGGCACAAAACAGACCAAAAACATCATGGATTCATGATGAATAGAAATACAGGCAGACCATTCCATTTATTGTACACAAACATACATTGTCATGCTTTGGAAATGTGTATGCTATTTTAACTTCAAAGTTTTCAAAATTGCTTTTGGAAATGAGCAACCTTCCATTTTATTTCTTGGTTTATTTTAGCACAAGGTTTTGTACATATCCATTTTTGTGTATCTATCCAGTGTACTAAAATCATAGTAAATGTACAATGGAAGCCAATTAAACTAATAAACCCCAACTAGGTGAAAAACACAACAAAAGTTGACAGTTGTAAATTTAATATAAAGACATATTAAATCATATATTAAACCAGGACATGAAACAAGCTGGCTGCACTTACTGATATGTAACTTTCCTGTATACAGCAATTTGTTCATGCAGAAACCAATTTTAATTGACCATTCTGGAATTTACTTCCATGTAATATCATAAGGACAAAATTCAAGAGTCTAGTTATAAGCAGCCCAGTCATTAAGATAGACAATACCATATTATTCAGGAGTAGTGGGGGCATCTCAGGGCCCTCCCCTTCCATGGGGTAGTAGCAGCTGCCTCTCTACATATATACAGTATATATATATTACATATGCCCTTGACCACAGAAAACCTTTCAGGGGTTGAGGAAAAGTGTCAAGTGCTGCACGACTCACTGAAAATTCAATACATGATATTCAAACATCTGCTTAAAAATAAAGGGGATGTAAAGGTAATCTTTTAATAATTTATTAATTATCCCAAAAACATTTTTTTTCTAATATATTATTATTTTGTTCATTTTATTGCACTGTTCTTGCTTAAATAATTAATATTTGTACTATCCTCTTGTACAAATACTTTCACCCAAGGCAGGGATACAATGTTACTGTATTCTATGACTTTGAGGGTGGGGTGTATAAAAAAAACACAGTGGCTAATTAGTAAAAGAAAGAGAGGTAAGTCTTATATCTCAAGAACTACAAATGCTGTGTTAATTTACATGGGCAAAGCAAGACCTACAAAAATAGAAGAGATGATGTCCATGGATTAGTGTCCCCCATAAGCAACCCTAATTACTATCAACATGATCTCACAGTGTCTCCACTGGAGCAAACACCAACAAGTTAATGCTGTAACTTATTTGGTTTGAGTTGGAAGAGAAAAACACATTTTCCACCAATCCAAGGGCAGAATGTTAAAAAAGACCAGGTTCCATTGCATTTTATGCAATTACCTTTCAGTCACTGAGCGGTTCTGTGCACTACCAGTTTCTAACTTTATCCACAGTGGAGTTGCAATTTTAAGCTCAAACTAAATTAAAAGCAGAACATGTAGGCAAGAATAACCATCTTTTTATCTTGTTGCAGAAGAAAATGCAGAAACACGGAAGATCGTAGTGAAACTTAATCAAGAGGCAAGTTCTAATGCACCATTTCAATCATTTGCATGATGCATGATTTGCATATATCATTCCTTACTTGGAAGGGTAAAGACATTTTGGGGGATATTTATTTATGGCTAGATGCAGTGCTGAAATTCTGAACTTCTTACATTGTTGCAGCCGGCACTGTAGAAATGTTAGGTAAAAGAAAGTGAGGGTCACATGTGTGCAATGTTGGCAAGAGGTATTAAAAGAGGATATGTTGCCTGTGTGGCTTTGTGTCCCCTTGACACTTGTCCAAATTGTCACAGTCCTCTCTGGACTACAGTGGTGTATAAGTAAATAAGATTTCAGGTGAAATGAACTTATAAATAATAAATAAATTCTAATACAAATTTTCACTACTTGTTTCTTCTTTACTTTCAGATGACTTCCCTTTCACTGCAAGTCTCACAACTGAGCAAAGATCTAAATGAGTTGCTGCACCTTCTAAGACCTGTTCTGTTAAATCAGGCCTATGCACCATCCACCTGCACTGGCATGATTACCCCCAATCTAAATACCTACAGCAATAGCAGTGGGTTTTACAGTGGTCAGCAATCCCAAGGAACCATTTCTAGCCTTGTTGGTTCTGCCTGTCCTGATCCAATGAGTGTGGGTGTTACACAACCTAGCACAACATGGATGGACACTTTTTCTCAACCTTCTCACTCTGTTGAAACAGAGAATTTAAGTAGTAAAAATATCCACTCTGCCTTTTCCTTAGACTCATTCCTTAAACATTCATGTCACCATCCTAGGCAACACAGAAGCTGTGGACCTGTACTTTCAAACCAAACCTTCTCCCCTTGTAATAGCAATTATCCTCAATCACAGCTTAATCATGTGAGCCAAGTAACCCGTGGCAACTCATCACCAGCCATGGCTCCAACTTTATCATCCGATGGATGGAATGACGCACATAAGAACAGCGCCAGTTTAACACCCATAAAGCCATATTGTGGTCCCCAAGATTCTGATAGCATACATGACAGGGTTGCAGACCTCTTAGGACTAATATCAAGGGAGTGTGTAGAAACATCAACCTCTCCTGCAGCCCTGGAATTGATTTGTGGCTCATCTGGGAGCTCACAAGGTGATATTATCAAGTTTATTGATGATGAAGGAACGAATGTTTAACAGTAAATACAGTAAGGCCAAAGCCCAGACTGTTAGGATGTTTACCAAAGTGGAGACCTCCATTGCTGGGCAAAGATGTAATAAGACTGTTGCTCAGTAACAAAAGAAAGACTTGTTATTTCCGGATGTTTCATCTTACTACCACTGCACTGCTGAAAAGAGAGATACATATTCAAAATATAAAGTCTACGATTAAAAAGAATCTTCTTACAGTATATTTATGAACTTAACAAAGATGGAAAAGTAATTTAGACTGCTCTGTGCTGATACATTGTCACACTGAAACCGGAGGATGCCATTTTTGTTATTTTTTTCTTTTATAATTAAAGAATAGCACAGAAAGATTTGTGGACTCACAATGTCTTTGCACAGGATTCTGGCCACATGGAACATTTTTCCAATAGCATGACATTTCTAATAGACAACAGCCAAAAACTAATAAAAGGGAAAATTAATAGATTACTCAAACATTTCTTTTTATGTTTATTAATGAAGAAAGGGACGTTATTTTTCTATATTTGCTACTTAAGGTTTGTACTATTTTTTTCAATCCCAAAGTAAGATGGTTGCTTGTAAAATCCAATCACCACATGAAGGACCAGCAATACATTTCCTGTCCAAATTGCAGCAGGTCATCTAAAGAAGTGTACTTTACTGCTTTAAATGAAAGGTGCATGATGTTCAATGCATGGAACATGGTTGTGGAGACTAGAGAAGTTTTTTTTTTGGGGGAAGCAGATCCAAGAATCTATTTATTTTGCTATTTATTTTGCTTTAATAAAGATGATGTATTTGAAAAGAATATCTTTCTGAGATTCAACGCTAGTGATATTATTGACTTTAAAGCAAATGTTATTCATAAAAAGTGTTTTCTGCCTAAGCACTTAATAAAAAGGTATTTAATGCATAAGGGAGAAAATGAAAGGCAACACAAATTTTTCATGGTTTCATTGACTTGTTTCATGTAGCTGGCAAGATTCCAGCCTCCCCAGAACAGTACACAATGCCTTACTTTAATACAATTCTCCACCTGCAGCTTACATTTCAAAGTGTTGTTCACAAATAAAAATAAATATCTAAGATGATCAAATTGCTTGGGGCTTGTTTCCCGTAATCTAAAGAATCTAAAACCTCTTTTTGGAACAAGTGAAATAGATTACAATTCTTCCAAGTGTCATTTATTTCAGTATATCACTGAGACTTTCTTTGGTAAACTTTTCTATCTTTATTTTTGTTGAATGGTTTATTGATGTGGCGAATGGATGTGAATTTGGACCTGCGAATGACCGTTAAGACATCTCTGAATAAGTCCCTTATAAGTCTTTTAAATTCTAGGACCTGGCAAACACCCACCAACTATAGCTGTAGTCTCTCAAACTCTTTTAAGTTTCTTGAGCTGATACTATACAGGGTCTCCCAACCTATCTTTCTGAGAATCTGCATAACCATCCATAGCGACCAACATAACTAAATAATGCCATAGTCCCAAAGTCTATACCAGGGTTCGGCAACCTTTTGGGCTGAGAGAGCCATATATGTGCAGCCCTTTTGAATCCGGAGCCGCTGACATCACATAGGTGATGTCAGTGGCTCCTGATTGGCTAGTAATCTGGACTCGCAGTGATGTCAGTGGCTCCAGATTGGCTAGCAACCCAGAAGCGCTGAGAACTTTCTCTCTGCAGCGCTTGCCAGCAGACTGTAACAAGCGGTGCTTGCACCACTCGTTATAGTCAGAGCCATATGTGGCCATCAAAAGAGCCATAGGTTGCCGACCCCTGGTCTAGACTATCTATTTATGTAAAATTTTCTTGATAATATATTGACCCTTTGCTTTAACTCATGTTATTCTGCTGGAATACATGTTGTAATTGTTAACCATATTTGTAGGAACCTATATAGCTTTAGATGTTTGAGAGGAAGGACATTGGCCTATGGAGTGGACTGCCCAAACACTATAAATTACTAACAACTAACTTAAAGATGTATTTTCGCTAAACAAAATCAAGCCATTCTTTATATCATCTACTAATTAGAATGGGTACCCATTTGTTTGTTTTATTTTCATAATCAGTCATCACTGAATGCTCACTACAAAAAGATTTCTAGAGTATCTCCACAATTATAGAGAAGATCTAATATGCCCTAATCATAACTGATATGCTGAAAGTATGGTCTACTATAGTGCTAGACTATGAGGCAGCTAATCAGTACCTGTAAGCTGTGGTGCTATTTTAAAAAACTGCTGGTGCTAGTATCTCATAGCCTCAATATTGGATCCTCATTAATATGCTAATGACACCTGACACTTCATCACACATATTTTTTGACTGGTTGGGGAATGTCACACATTACAATAACCTGTGAGGCATACTGGTGCTGGTTTTCACACATGCTCTGTAGAAGCCAGTGCCTTAGATACTTGCTCTCTCAGCAGGTGGTGGAACAGAAATGCTACAAAGGGTGCAATGTACTTGTGAAATTATGTATGCAGAAGAAGCTGAAATAATCAAGTAGGTGTCTAAAAGTCTGGGTTTATTGTGTTGCTGGCATGTAAGCTAAATAAACAAATTTGATGTATAAGGAGACTTTAAAGAAAGTAGAAATGTTATCAATAAAGATGCTAGATGCTCTGCTACTTGATCACTGTTAGAATATCTCTGACTTCCATCAGTTCTTATACCCCAACTTATCATAAAGTGCTAAATGGTTATCTAAAATAGTATAAAATGCCAAATCAAATCTGATAGATTTCTTAATTTTTTTTCTTCTGTGTACCTTCTCATAGATTTGAAGTAACGTGGATTTGCACATGATCAAGTGTTGCATAAGAAACCTGGTGTAATATAAATTAAGTTTTTGCTTCAATACAAGAACGTGTTATAAATCTTAACTAACCCAGAGGATGTTGGGTTGTATTCATTGGCAGTTGCTGGAGATATCTTACAAAATATATGAAGTGGAGTGAAATTTGAACATGCTTATTTCTTCTATTAGTATGGAAACTTAATAAATCAGGTTAGTGCAGCTTCTCCAGCTCACTAACTGCAACAATGCAAGGTGACAGAACCTTGCAAATCTGCACCAGGAGAGATGAACAAAATCAATGCCTGTTTTTACCTACAATAATTGTGTTTTTATATGCTTATACAACCTCCCACCCCACCCCCCATTTTTTGCAAAGAAAGAACCCCAAACTGATAAATTCTTTAGAATGGATTTTACAAAAACACTGTCATATGCATATACTGTATGTGACAATGATGGAAGGGATGCTGATGGCTTCCAACATTATTAAGAAACAGTTGGTTAGATACTGGCAACTCTTGATGATCATCACTTATGACATCATTGTCATCAATGATGTCATAAGTGATGTCATAAATGATGTCATAAGTGATGTCATTGGTGTCATAAGTGAGGTCATCGATGATGTCATAAGTGATTATGTCATAGATGATGTCATCAGTGATTTCATTGATGATGTCATCAGTGATTATGTCATGTCAACTTATGACATCATCAATGACATCGTCGCTTATGAAATAATCAATTATGACATCATCAATGACATAATCACTTACAACATCACTTCTGACATCATCTATGACATAGCTTATGATGACATTATTGACATCATCACCTATGACATCTATGACATAATCACTTATGACATCATCAATGACATCACTTATGACATTGTTACATAGTCATAATCAATGAAATTTCTTATGAAATTATCATTTATGACATCATTAATGACATCATCAATGACATTACCTATGACATCATCAATTACATAAAATATGACATCATTCATGACATCATCTATGACAATCACTTATGACATCATCAATTACATAATATATGACATCATTTATGACATCATCAATGACATAATCACTTATGACATCATCAAAGACATAATCCCTTCATGACATCATCAAATGGCATCACTAATGATATCATCTGAAATGACATCACTTATGACATCATCGATGACATCAATTATGAAATCATCTATAACATAATCACTGCTGACATCATCAATGACATCACTGATGTCATTATCTATGACATAATCACTTATGACATCATCAATGAGATCATCACTGCTGACATCAATGACATTACTTATGACATCATCACTTATGACACCTATGACATCATCACTTATGACATCAATGATATCATCACTTATGACATCAGTAATTACATCATCACTTATGAAATCATCAGACATCATCACTAATGACATCATTGATGACATCATCACTAATGACATCATCACTTATGACATCATCTATGACATCATCTATGACATCACTTATTAAATCATCACTTATGACATCATTGATGACATCACTTATGACATCATTGATGACATCATCACTTATGACATAAGCAATTACATTATCACTTATGATATCACATATGACATCATCAATGACATCAATTATGACATCATTGATGACATCATTAATGACATAATCTATGACATCATCGCTTATGCCTTCTGAACATTCTGCAACCCTTGTGACCATTCCGTATGCCTTCTGAACTTTCCGCAACTTTTGCAAACATTCTGTATGCCATCTGAACATTTTGTGACCCTTGCGAACATTCTGTATCTATGACATAATCACTGCTGACATCATCTATGAGATCATTGATGACATTATCTATGACAATCACTTATGACATCATCAATGACATCACTTTTGACATAGTCACTCATGACATCATTGATGATGAAATCACTTATGAAATCATCAATGACATCATCTATGACATTATCACTTATGAAATCATCCATGACATCACTTATGAAATCATTGATGAAATCATCACTTATGACTTTCTCAATGAAATAATCACTGCTGACATCATAAATGACATCATCTATGACATCACTGCTGACATTATCTGTGACATAACTTATGACATCATCAAATACATCATATATGACATAACTTTTGACATCATCTCTTATGACACCAATGACACCATCACTTATGACATCATTGATTATATCACTTATGACATCATCAATGACATTACTTATGACATCATTGATTACATCATCACTTATGACATCATCTATTACATAATCACTTATGACATCATCAATGACATCATTGATGACATAATCACTTATGACATCATCACTTATGGCTTTCTCAATGACATAATCACTGCTGACATCATAAATGACATAATCTATGACATCACTGCTGACATTATCTGTGATATAACTTATGACATCATCAAATACATCATATATGACATAACTTTTGACATCTCTTATGACACCAATGACATCATCACTTATGACATCATCAATAACATTACTTATGACATCATTGATTACATCATCACTTATGACATCATCTATGACAATCACTTATGACATCATCAATGACAACATCACTTATGACATCAACAATGACATCATTGATGACATAATCATTTATGACATCATCAATGACATAATCATGACATCACTTATGACATCATCACTTATGACTTCACTTATTACATCATCACTTATATCACTTATGAACTCATTGATGACATCATCACTTATGACATCATCAATGACATCATCTATGACATTACTTATCACATCATCACTTATGCCTTCTGAACATTCCGCAACCTTTGCAAACATTCCAAAAGCCTTCTGAATATTCCGCAACCTTTGCGAACATTCCGTATGCTTTCTGAATGTTCCGAAACCTTTGCGCACATTCCATATGCCTTCAGAACATTCCAAAACCTTTGCATATGCTTTCTGAACATTCTGCAACCTTTAGGAAACTTCTGTATAGCCTTCTGAACATTCCGCAACCTTTGCAAACATTCCGAAAGCCTTCTGAACATTCCACAACCTTTGCAAACATTCCGTATGCCATCTGAACATTCTGAAATCTTTGAAAACATTCCGTATGCTTTCTGAACATTCTGAAACCTTTGCGAACATTCCGTATGCATTCTGAACATTCTGAAACCTTTGCAAACATTCTGTATGCCTTCTGAACATTCCGGAAACTTTGCTAATATTTTGTATGCCTTCTGAACATTCTTAAATCTTTGTGAAATTTCCGTATGCCTTCTAAACATTCCGCAACCTTTGCATAACTTCTGTATGCCTTCTGAACATTCTGCAACCTTTGCAAACATTCCATATGCTTTCTGAACATTCCGCATCCCTTTCAAACATTCCGTATCAATGACATAATCACTTAAGACTTCACTTATGACATCATCAATGATATCACTTATGACATGATTGATTACATCATCACTTATGACATCAATTACATCATCACTTATGACATCATTGATGACATAATCACTTATGACATCATCACTTATGACATCATCAATTACATCACTTATGACATCATCGACATCTCTTATGACATCATCTATGACATAATCACTGCTGACATCATCTATGAGATCACCGATGACATTATCTATGACATAATCACTTATGACATCATCAATGACATCATCACTGCTGACATCATCAATGACATCACTTATGACATCATCACTTATGACAGCAATGACATCACTTATGACATCATCAATTTCACCATCACTTAGGCCATCATCGATGACATCATCAATGACATCACTTTTGAGATAATCATTCATGGCATCATTGATGACATAATCACTTATGACATCATCTATGACATCATCTATGACATCATCTATGACATCACTTATGACATCATCAATAATGACATCATTGATGACATCACTTATTACATCATTGATGGCATCATCACTTATGACTTCATCAATGACATAATCACTGCTGACATCATCTATGACATCACTGATGACATTATCTGTGACATAACTTATTACATCATCAATTACATCATATATGACATAACTTTTGACATCATCACTTGTGACATCAATGACATCATCACTTATGACAACATCAATGACATTACTTATGACATCATCGAATACATCATCACTTATGACATCATCTATGACATATTCACTTATGATATCATCACTTATGACATCATCGATGACATAACTTATGGCATAATCAATGATATAATCTATTACATCACTTATGACATCATCACTTATTACATCATTAATTATTATATCACTTATGAACTCATTGATGACATCATCACTTATGTCATCATCACTTATGTTATCATCAATTACATTATCACTTATGATATCACATATGACATCATCAATGACATCAATTATGACATGATTGATGACATCATTAATGACATAATCTATGACATCATCGCTTATGCCTTCTGAACATTCTGCAACCCTTGCAAACATTCCGTATGGCTTCTGAACTTTCCGCAATTTTTGCAAACATTCCGTATGCCTTTTGAACATTTCACAACCTTTTTGAACATTCCGTATGCCTTCTGAACATTCCACAACCTTTGCAAACATTCTGTAATGCCTTCTGAACATTTCTCAACTTTTACATTCTGTATTCCTTCTGACCATTCTGCTATCTTTGCAAACATTCCATATGCCTTCTTAAGATTTTGCAACCTTTGCAAACATTCCAAAAGCCTTCTGAACATTCCGCAACCTTTGCAAACATTCCATATGCCTTCTGAACATTCTGCAACCTTTGCGAACATTTCGTATGCCTTCTGAACTTTCCGCAACCTTTGCGAACATTCTGTATGCCTTGCGAACATTCCGTATGATGTCATATATGATGTAATTGATGATGTCATAAGTTATTATGTCATAAGTAATTATGTCATCAATTATGTCATAAGCAATGTCAACGATGATGTCAAAAGTTATGTCATTGATGATGTCATCAATGATGTCATAAGTGATGTCATAAGTGATGATGTCATCAATTATATAAGTGATTATGTCATATATGATGTCATTGATGATGTCATAAATTATGTCATAAGTGATTATGTCATCGATGACACTATAAGTGACATCATTGATGAAAGTTTCCTCTACCTTTACCAATGTTGTTACAGGCAAGGAACTTCCACCATGCTCAGTTTCTGAATCATCATTCCAATGCACCTGTTTCTATTTTTACTATAATCTGACAGAATCCCTGACTTTCTGAAAAAGTAACTAGAGGAATAGATGCTGTTGTGAAGACAAAGGGTGTTTTTTTTTTTTTGTTCTTTAGGAGTTTACCTGGTACCTTCCCCACAGAAGTTCCGGTATCTCTTTCTCTCAACAGGTCTCAGGGTTCAATAACTCTAGGGTGTATACCTAATAGGCCTTCTAACCCAATACAGAGTGCTTCACTCAATGGTGTCCACAATATAGCCCATCCTGGAATGGAATTATCTAGAACGTGTCATCTCTTTCTATAAGATAGATCATCCAACCTAATCACTCATAAACAAAATGTTCTCTGGGGATTACCAAATGTTCATAGAAAAATGAACACCAGTCCTTACTAAAAGTTTCCATAAGATGGCAGCAGCAATACAGTATTGTTAACTTTACTGTGACAAAAAATAACCCTTGAAAGTTTATCTAATGGCTAGTTCAAATGTTTAACACTTTTTTTGTTTTGTAAAGTCGTATCCATTGTATATGTTGCAAATAATATGATTTCATTTTAATAGGATTAACATCAACATTTAAAAATTTCATTGTAAAACAGAATAATTAGCATTTTCTCAAGGTTCATAATGTCAGCTATAATAAATGTTATTAATCCAATTTTCCCTGAGCTTGAGTAATCATAGTGCCATACTGTAGATAAATCTTTGCTAGTGTGCACATTGTTTGGCCTCAAATCTAAACTTATGCAACAGGTTGCTTTGCTCAAGCTAAACACATTCTGTCACACACTGAAAAACTAAACTAAATGCTGTCATTAAAAGGAACTGACTTTAGAAGATTTAAATCCCCTCAGGGATGAATGGTTGACTGACTCTCCTTTTCCATTTATTTCTATTATGAATCTCATGGTGACCTGACAGACTGACAAGATTGGAGACAAGAGGGAAAAATCAGACCATTTATCCATGTGAAAAGTGTCAGAGCTCCCAGGGATAGATTGTGGAACAGCAGAATCTAAGTCAGAATTTAATTATAATGTCTTGTTCACTAGAGTTGCTAGCAAAAGACAGGATCTACACAAAAAAAACCTTGTGGATTCTAAATACAGGTCTGATGTATATTGTTTTAAGAGCAAAACATAACTGTAATCATTGTCGGGCAATGGGGTAGGCAGGTTAGGCAGCAACCTAAGGTGCTGCTTGAGGGGGGCACTATTTTGGTGCTTACCCCCTTCCTTTCTCTGTCCCTGCTCTAGCACTTAGCACTATATTGATCCTCCCACAACACTGCTTTTAACTTCCTGTGATTTGCTCACAGGAAGTTAAAGGCAGCACTGTCAGGAGGATTGATGTAGTAGTGTCTACAGCAGACAGAGCCAGGCCAGGGAAGAGATAGGTAGGACTATGATTATGTGCTAATGTGCTCTGTTTTGATGTATTGGAGATTTTTTCATGAGAGATAATAAATAATAAAGGCTTTTATCTGCTTGGATTGCTGGAGGATTCTTCTTATCTGCTAAGTT
>WMED01003876.1:0-21503 GCA_019650415.1 Pipa parva
CTCTGTGTGTCTTTCTTTACCAGACTGTACCATTTCATTCACTTTTTTTTTTATATAATCTAAAGATTAGGTTGAGAATAACAATCAGTATTAATGCAAATATAGTCCTATTATATTATTTGCCCTGAGAGGTAAAGAAGAATGAATTGAGCAGTATGTGCAAGCTGAAATATCAGTAAATGAAGACTTTCTAGTGTATCCTCTTTTTTAAGGTTCATAAGATGTCATTGTTATGTCTCTTTTGTTATGGCCCTGACTATATTCAGTGGAGAAGAATAAAATTCAAAGAGGATTCTGATGTTCAGTGGACAGTGGCAGTGGCTTTACTACAGGCCCATTGCTCTATAATATTCTAATCTAAACAAATGGTGGAATTAGTCCTAGGTTTATGCATGTACATTATACTGGGGTGCAAGGTTAAATACGAAATTGCCTCTCAAGCTTACAGACTGTCTTTGGAAAATAACAGACTGAGATGCTGGATGGAAACAGTCGTTGATGTGTTATTTTGAAAAACATTTGCACAAAACAGAAACTGTCTATGTGTTTCTGTGAAGTGTTCTTCACATTCAACCAGGAACACTTCACTCATCTCCACTTCTAGGTTTAAAATGTAAGCATCTGCAATGACTTCATACTCCAGAATTTTTGGAACTACCTGAGTATGCAAATATTTTGCTGCACTAAAATATTGCCAGAAACTGGTAAGGATATGGGAAGATAATAAAAATCCATTATTCAGACTAGCTGAGTGATCATTCATAACTGTTTGTTTACAATATATCAAGCAATCAATGTTAAAAAACTATCATAGCAGGTCAACAGATTGTTATTTATGAACGATGTCATAAGATATCATCCAAATATAAAATGAATTCCAGCATGTTCAGAGTAAATATACTCATGGGAGCAGGCAAAAGCGAGGTCCCAGCCAAATTCAATATATAGAACTCAAAAGACACACTCCAGACGCTCAACTGTATTAAATCAGAGGAAAACCCCATTTATTGCAAAGTGAAGATTGCACAGCATTTGGGGTGGCACAGCCCCCTGGCATCTCCTAACTTTTCCAACATTACCAAAGAAGTATAGTGTAGTTATCATATGGTGGATAACCTTTATTGGGGCAAAGATAACTGCAATTATTTGTTTTACTACCTGCTGTTTCCATAGCAGTAAAACTGCCATCTTTGTATGCTTAAAGGAACAGTCCATTCTCAGACAGTTATTTTTCTAGTTAATTGTCACTGTTAAATACATGATTTAAAAAACAAAACAATTTAATCACTTATTTTCAGCAGTTATTAATTTACAGCCAGTTTCTTACAGATGCCCTCCTTTCTTACCACTGCAACTGACCAAGTCAAAAACAACATCCACAGACTTATGCATTTTTAAATAAACAACTATAAAGAACAAAGAGGGCAACAACTCTGTGAGGTTGCAAAACTGCAAGTTTCTGATTGGCTTTTTAGAATTCTCAAGCCTTTCAGTCAAATCCAGTCATAAGATTCGAAACTGAACTGCTGAAAAGGAAGTAGGTGTAGTATATATGTGTGAGCACTTTCACAGGGAATATTTATCTTACGGGCAAACTTTACTTATGTCAGGTAACCAACATGAAACAATCATTAGTTACCTTATATTACTGTAGCTCCTATGTGCCAGTGAATGCTAACTGTTTATTAAATTAAAACAAACAAACAAGCACAAGTTTATGTGTTTATAGCTGAAATGGTTTCAGTATATTTTAAATATTGAGAGTTTTATTTGTCATTTGGTTAGAAGAAAGCTTCTAATGATAGATCATATTCTTGCTTACATGGAAAACATTATTTTAAGACAATTTTTTTTTTAAAAGGTGAGTGGTTTCTCTTCCTTAGTCACCTAGCTAATTATATACTGAGGGTATGACCTATATTCAAATTTGTCTAAAGCGTAGCACTACTAATCTAGAGGAGAAATGTTAGACAAATATAAATACAGGTTACTGTTCCCTCTGCTGAGAACAACCTTAATGCATAATCAGAATATATTAAGCTTTATATGATAAATGGTTTCACAATGACTTCAGCCATATTCCTCTATATCTTCACTTAATCAGCTATTAACAAGCCAAGCATTTTGCAATATCTCTAAATATCATTATGGAGCAATATAGGGGCGATTTTTTGGAAGTTGCAGTCCAGTGATGTGGTCTCAGTTTGTTTTTAGTTTCAAATAATTCTGAACATTTTTGTGTAGAAAAATGTTCCCGATAAAAAACTTTTTGCAGATTACTTGTATGCCTACAAGTTTAAACGATCAAACTAAATAATTGTCTGAACTTTGCATAGAGTATTTTATTTAAAAACGTGTAATTTCTTTCTTTCTATTTCTTACACAAACTATTACAATAACTATAAAGATGATTTTGTTGCCAGTTTCACTGAATTCATTACAGAATGGATCATATTTTCCTAAATCATTTTTACAAACATCTAGAGAATTAAATTGCTGTAAATGTGGAACAATTTAATTCACTCTTCTATTAGAAAACACGAATATGACACTTTTAAGCTGGTGCCTATTATATTCTTGGTGTATAGACAGAAAAAAAAAATGATCTTGCATACATAATGTATTATTTAAGAATTAGAAACGTACAATTATAAAAAAGAAAATATCTTTCAATATCTTTTAAATCATGATGGCTGTTGCCACTTTGTACAGGAAGACAATTTTACTTGTTACTTACTATGTTAATTTAGATCAAATAGCACAATACAGATTGGGGAAGGGTTGCTGGGTTTGTGAAGGAGGTGCAAGGCAAGTACTTGCTAACTTCTTTACTATATACAAACAGAACAAGAGGAGAATATACTTCTTCAGGGCAGTGGCTGACTGTTTACTAATAAAATGCTTTTAAACTGCTGCTTCTGGGTGTTTTTGTGGAGGTAATTGTTAAAATAAGAAGAATAACATAAAAAATTATATTCTATACATTTAAATCCTAATATTCCTTTAATATGCCTAAATACTAAGGAAAAATTCAATCTGTAATCTTATGGGAAATCCAAAATGAAAAGTTATTACCTTGAACATGAAGGCTGTTTGACTGCACGGAGGGATTGGTTATTGAGTTGTAGGCTTTCATATATGACCCTCCTGTCTGCTGAATCTGGGGTGGTTGAGGAGTTCTTCTCTGCATCATACTTGTGGGTCCTGTGAGTCTTTGAGGACTCAAGTGGTGAGGGGAAGGGGCTGCACCTCTAAACCTAAACAAAACATAACAGATTCTAAATACATAGGTCTATGAAGTACATGAAGAACTATTTAAAGGTACAGTTATGAAAAATTAATAGACTTACACAATGCAGAGTAAACATTCTTAATGCCTATGTGAATGTGATAGTTCACTTTATTTTTTTTACTACATCTTCAGAAATGTTAAAAAAAATCTGATTTCACATTGTCATTATGAGTGTATTGCGTGAAGATTTCATATATATTTATATTTTTTTTTTTTTTTCCTGTGATGTTTAGAGTCCAAACAGTGACAATAATGTCGTAATAAGCAATGATGGCTTTAAAAGTCTTTTATAGCTTTTTTAGAGAATATGGGGAATAGTCCATTAATATGTAAGAGAGATCTGTGTATATATCAGAGACATTTTTCCAAATCTTACAGCATTTTTAACTTTTTTGTTATTTTGGAAACTTTTGAAATAACTCAAATTTCTTATAACTTTTAAAGCTAGGTAACAAATAATTGAATATACATTTGTTTTCCTTCTTTAATAAACCAAAATGTGCTATATGTCCCATGTAATGCATGTTAGTGACTGGTAAAACCCCTCTTAAGTAAAACACATGTATACATATTTGAAGAAATCTTTATGGTAAGAAGTCATGGGATTTATTCCATTAGCTGAAATGAGAATAGCATTGCCAGCAGTAATTAGTCAGAAGGGCGTTGTCTCAAAGATATAATGTTCCAAAATAGTTCCTTCCAAAAATGTAATGGAGCAAGGAGGCAAGGCTATATTCATCTCTGTGAAATAGGCAGAGATCATGTTAATTACTTCCAAATATCGGCAATTAGAAAGATAAAACACAATATATAAGGGTATATTATCCAAAGAGTCAAAGAAATCAATAGCTGGTCTTTATGAAATCATAGTTTTCCTGCCTTCTGGGAGAAGTTGGTGCAGGTATGTTAGATGAACATAGTCTGCATAGGTACCTATATAAGGGAATTAATAAAACTGCAGGCCAAGGTGTTGACAACTAATGTGAACCACATACGTATGGATGAAAACGGGAACATGAATTCTAAATAACCAGATCTGACTCAATTTGTTAACTGAGTCATGTAGCACTGCAAAGATATTGCCAGCATTCTTGCTTATGGTAAATGTATTGTTCTCAAGAAAAATGATACATAGGAGTAATTACTGGAAAAAGGCCATGTGAATCTCAGTATAGCTGGCTTGGTTTAATTTTGTATTTTAAATACAACCATAATATACAATAGCTATTTGATAACCCCCATAAAACATTGCTTTATTCTGTATAATCCAAACTTCCTTCTAACTCCAGCACAATAACCCTAACACTTAGCCCCGGTGGAATTCATTTAAACTGGGCAAGGAGTGTTTGATGATGGGAAAAAAATGGTTAAGGGCAATGACAGCAATTATAGTTCTTTGAAACAGGAAAGTACTGCTGTGCCCAGGATAATCAATCAGTACGAAATGCAGCTCAGCAGAATTATGTAATAGTTGGAATGGCCTCTCTCACAGTTGCGATGTAACACTGATTTAAATAAAGTATCTCCTCTCAGACCTAATAAGATCCTCTCTTCTATAATCTTTCATTTTGAAGTGCAAACATATTCTTTAGGGACATTCAGTGGATTAGACCTGCTACATCTTTGGTCCTTCTTCCAAAAATGTTGGCTATTAAATATGTATAAAAATAAATGGAACTGTAATGAAAACATTATGAGGAGAGTTTTAAGCCAAATAAGGCTGTATGTGCTTTCATGGGAATGCCCCTTCAGTTTCTCTTTGTGGTTTTCATTTTTTTTTAGACTGCTGTTTCTGTTTCAGTTAAACTCCACAATATATTAAACAAAAACAGAAGGCAGCTGGCAAGCGCAGTTCTGAAGCCGAATGCAGGCCAAGTGGAACACTTAATATGAGTTTGCTGTGGTCTGCTTCTGGCCCTTTGGTAAATATTGCTTGAGTGCTTTCTAATACTTAAATGCATAAACAGCTATGAATATGAACTAGCTGAGCAGAATCTTGCCATTCACAGCACAAGAGTGAGATACATTTTTCCCCATGTGCTTTGGTGCGCATGCAAATCTCTTTCTATGGCTGCATTATTTTCTACCCATTGAAATGTCTCGGTGATATCTGCTGCCTAGGGCAAATAAATATGAGAAGACTTTCCCTTGGAGAGCAAAGGCTAATTAAGGTAGAGATGTTACTGCTTATTCAGTACATTTGTCTATTTAATTAACTCATAAGCTAAAGTGCCTAAAAACTAATCTGATTTTATGATGGAAGCATCAGATTTTCCCCTTTACTTGATGACATTTCCATGTCTCACTGAATAATGAATTCATTTTTTGGGTGGACTTCTTACATTCCGATCCTATTTCATAGAGTGCTTTACATTTAATGTTTGCTTAAATATTCATCTGCTTCCCTCAAAAAGCTTATGAGTAAGTCTAAATTAAGAGTAAGGTGATAGTATAAGATGGTGTGTTGCCAGACAAAGGCTCTCATACTAGACATTTGTAGACTTTATCATGTTTTCTGAATCATTTCTTTGAATTCCTGGCTTACTCACAAGTGTGACTACAGCACTGAATATTCTTAGAGAAGTGAAACTTAGAGAATTTTTAGTCCTGATTTGTCCCAGAATGAATCAGTGTGTTTACCCACAATGCTGCATAGGTATTTAGTTTAACAATGAGAAGATGAATTATTTGAGCCTACACCCATTTGAGATAATATCCACTGTCAAAAAATCCCTTCTAATGGCAAAAGCACAAAAAATATATATTTGCAATCATGCACATTGAATACATAAATAAAACCCTGCACTGTATTATATAAAGCTTAGGATTTTGATTTCCCAATGTGGAACATGTTGTAAGAATTATATATAGAGACATTGTTGTTGCTATCTTAGCTATTATCCCAGGCTGATTCATAATGTGTTGATACATAATATAAGCCTTCTGTCCATTTATCTCTGTTTGATGCTTTCGCAGAAATGGCAAACAAACTAAGCATCTGACTTAAACTCAACAAGCTCAAAGAGCCCTCTATAAATTTTCGGGGATTCACCTTTTATGCCACATAAACTGGTATTAATTAGTGATGAAACTCAAGACTTTGAAAGTTTTAGGGTATTACGTCATAGGGGTCTGTTTTTAAATTCAAGGAAGATTTTAACCAATTCAATTAGGAAGGTAGTTTTCTTTGGTATCCTAAACCCCTAAATATATATAATTAAACATTATCCAGGATGTTGTGATAGCCAAGCCAATACTCATCATTTTAATATTCTTGTTTGAAAAGATATGCTAACCATTATTGCTTATTTTTGCAAGGCTGGATACTGGAGCATCATAAATGGCTGATATCTCCCATTCCAGGAACAAAAGAGCAACTTTTAAAATGATAAAAAAAATGAAATCCCATATTAATTCAGCAATATAAATCCTCTAAACAATGTTCTTTTGATCCTGGTTACCTCTCAAAATAAAATGTTTGTTGTATGGTGCTACAGCTCTTACTAAACTGAAGTTGACAGAATACCTAAGTGTCTAGAATCATTTGAACAAAGATTAGAGACATGGATATAAAATATTTTTTCGTTCTACTTTGTCTTTATGTTAGAAATTAAACACTTTATGACATGTTATTTAACACTAAACTGCATTATGTAGCTCACATATAAAAATTTTCACATTTTAGATACAATCACTTGTCTCTTCTGATAGTGTAGAAGATTATTTATCTAAAACATGGCTGCCCAATCAGCAGGCTATTACCTAATATTGAACCACAATTTCCTGCATGCTAAGAGCTGCTCCTCAGCAACTAGATACCATTTTGATAACGGGTCCTTGATTGAACATCTCACCTTGTAGCTACATTCATCACAATGCCCACAGCAAAATCCAAAGTAGTTATACCTGCATACCCAAAAAACTTTAAAAACATAATTCTGTTGTGATATTTGACCCCTGGACTCTGACATTGGCTCAACCATGGTTGTTTCAACATATCATATTTGAATCAAGTAATGTTCTCACTGATTTGGCTGACATTGGCACAGTTATAGTTTGTTACAGTGTCTTGATTTGATGTTCACAACTGGAATACAGGGGATGTAATGATAACCTACTGATCACAGTTTTTAACCTTGTATGTATGTACGTGTTTATATTTTTATTTATGTACCACCACTAGGTTACGCAATGCTGTACAATCCAGCAATACAATTATAATACAAACATGGGAAAGTGCTTAGCAATGAACAAGTGAAGTAAATTACAAGCATATAATCAAGATTATACAACACTCTAATTGCCAGGCCATGACTGAAACAAGAAGATGGAGGTCCCTGCGCCAGAGAGCTTACAATCCAAATAGGAGTAAGACTTATATAAACAGGAGGGCAACAAAAGCAGTAACATAAACTTTCAGTTCATTAGCCTATAACTGCTATTAAAAAAATACAAAATAGAATAAATACCTGCTTTAAGAAAAAATATAGACATAAAAATCAGTGCTAGTGCTTGCAAGAGGTAAAATTTCAGTTTAATTTTGAAAATATTGATAGATTGCTCTTGGTGGAGGTAGAGGTGTATAGAATTCAAAAATAAGGAGAAACAAGAGAGGAAGGGCTTAAGACACGAATGAGGGGTCTTAGTGAGTGATACAATTGCCTTGTGAAGAAAGGAGTTGACAACTAGATGTATATGTGTATATGGGCACACAAGGGAAGATATGTAGGGAGGAGCAACAGAGTGAAGTACTTGGAATGTCAAAAGTAGGACACTATAAATATGTTTTTTAACTGGGAGCTGAGGAGCAGACAGGAGTTGAGAGGGAGACTGTCCCTTCTGGGGAGAAAGGGAGAGAATTCTAGCAGCAGAATTTACAATAGACTGGAGTGGAGAAAGATGGGAAGCTGAAAGGCCAGTTAGAAGGACATTGAATTAGGGTGTTAGAAGTGGCTTGAGAGAGAGAGGGAAGGATCGTGGCAATGTTACAAAGGAAAAATTGACAGCTTTAATCAGAGGAAAGAATGTGATTAAAGAAGGAAAGAGCAGAGTCAAAAGTCACCCCAAGACAATGTGCAGAAGTGACAGGGTTAATGATCACATCATCAACTGAAATGTAAAAGGAGGGAGTAGGACCAGGTTTAATTGGGAAAACAATCAGTTCTGTTTTAGCAAGAATTAGTTTGAGAGGGCGCCAGGCTATCCAAGATGAGATACCCAGGAGACATTTAGAGATTTGAGTCTTGATTCCAGGTGTTCGTGCAGGGGTGGATAAGTAAACATGGGTGTCATTTGCATACTGGTAGCATTTAAGACAAATGAGCTGATGATAATGTTAGGATTGCTGGGTGTACTGTTAGGAGAAGGAGGTAGCAGCCGAAATCCTGAAAAAACAAACAGACGCTAGGGCGCGGAATCTAAGGAACCCCCGGTATTCGCCTAGAGCCCCCGCAAGGAGGTTAGGACTTCGCTGCGGAGGGAACCCAGGTCACGGCCTCTAGGACTGAGTGTAAGAACAAGATCACGGAACTCTTTCTCAGATGAACCAAACAAGCAGGGGAACCAGGCAAGCAGAACTGAAGCAATGGCTGTATCAAGGCAGGATACAAATGGCTGTAGCAAGGCAGGATACTGTGACAAGGCAGGATACAAATGGCTTGTAGCAAGGCAGGATACTGTGACAAGGCAGGGTACTGTGACAAGGCAGGGTACTGTGACAAGGCAGGGTACTGTGACAAGGCAGGGTACTTATTGACAGGGACAGGCATAGGCTAGGTAGGGAAACCTATAATCAGGCGCCGGACCACTCTGACAGGCTTCCTTATATAGCCAGGGAGCCTGTCAGCTGATCGTGCCTAGCGTTTCAAAAATGTGCGCCGCCGCGACGTGCGCACTGTGACGTCAGTGCGCATGCACGGCGGCCGCAACCCGGAAGACCCGCGGCGCCGCGATGCCCGACGCTGGAGCAGACCGAGCGGGTAAGTATTAATCCTTACAGATATCACCTAGGGAAAGATTGTGCAGGGAGAACAGGAGTGGGCCAAGGACAGAGCCTTGAAGAACCCTCCACACTTATTGAGATAGGAGACTAAGTGTCATTTACGTGGGAGACAGAAAAGTAAGATCAGAAAAGTAAGACACAAGACAAGATGCAGCTTGATTATGGAGAATCTGAGTAAGAAGGGAGTGATCAACAGTACCAAATGCTGATGAGAGGTCCAGGAGGATAAGAATATAATAGCGTCCCTTGGCTTTGGAAATCTGGAGATCATTTGCAAGTTTGCACAGAGCAGTCCCTGTAGAGTGCCCTGGCTGAAAACCAGACTGCAAAAGGTCCAGAAGATGATGGGCATGTAAATAGTTAGTAAGGGGCAGGGGAAGACCAGACATTCCAGAAGTGTAGAAGCTATAGGCAAGAGAGAGATAGGACAGTAGTAGCTTTTTAAGAATATTACAAAGTCTTGTGGGGGATAGAAGAGGGGTTAGTGTATCTGAGGGGAGGGACATAAAAGTGTGTTGAATAAAGAAAATAGGAGACAGGGATTTGATATGTTTTATTTTATGACAGTGCTGTAATAGGTTTGTTTGGCTAGGGAGAGTGAGGAGTTCAGGCATGAAAACAGAAACTTGTAATGCAGAAAATCTGCATGTAAAGGGGATTCCCTCTGTACTACGCATTTAAAGGAACAGTTTAGGCACCAACAGTTATTTGCTGTCTGTTTGGCGCTGTTAAATAAAAGTTGAATAAATATTTTTTGGCATATAAATTATTTATTTATTTCCACCCTTTACAATTTAGCACCAGTTTGGTACTGAAGTTCCTTCCCTCTCTCAGCCACTTCCTCCTTAGCAGTTCAGTTTGGAATCTTGAGTTAAGGAATTGACTGACAGGCTGGATAATGCTAAATAACCAATGAGAACCTTTAAGCTGTCATCCACTTTTTTTTTTTTTTTTAACTCTGAAAGGTGTAGTTAACCCAGCAAAAGCAATTGTTAAAGAAAGGACTGAAATATTGACTTTATTTTTATATGGATTTTGTCTCTCTCTCATGCTCAATTTCAGCGCTTGCTACTGACAGCATACACCATTAACTGTAATTATTGTAACTGCCCATGGTAATTCATTAACTATGAATTTTGACCTTCCTGAGACACCATTATGTCAGTGGCAAAAGATTCCAACCAGGAAGTAAACACAGAAGGAGCTGTGTACTGCTACACAGATGGAATAATTAATACCTTCCCTCACATAAAAGACTTACTAAGTATATTAGAAAAAAAATGTATTATGCATTTACAACACACATTACTTTTTATTAATTGGGCTGGACTGTTCTTTTAAGATCTAACCTTGTAATTATAAAAAAAAAATTGATAACAAGAGGGAAAATTGACCTTCTACCTGAACTTTTTATTTTATTAAAAAATTATTTCATTTCACTTTCTGGGGCACTTCATTAATATGTATTTTCTAAAGTTGTATAGGAAACAATAAAACTGGACAAAGGTCTGTTTTCCAAGAATATTAAATATATCTGCAATCAGCTGAAAGAAAAAGAATCATTTGGTGCTGTTACTGGTTCTATAATAGCATAGAAAATCTTGTCATCTTGTCACAACATGCAGTGCTTTGAGATGTCGGAACTGTATCTGAAGTCAGTGGCAGCTTTAGAGTCATTAGTTAAATATCCTGAGTCAGGACGAGGTTTCAAAGTAAAATTTGCATTATGGTAAACATAATCTTCACCCTCGACATTGGTCAAGCTACCAGTTGACTCCATGTACAAAATGAGGAGTTATTTAAAACAATCCTAGTTACCTTTCTAAAAAGATTGATGGAAGGAACAAGGCAGTTTATAAATAGAACTAACTTGTTCGAACTGTCTCATTTCAGTATTGTAGAGAAAAATGTTTCTTATGAAAAGATCAGACAAGTTTTGTAGTTCTCAGAAGATCCATTTGCTCAGGCCTTCCCATAGCTACAAACACATGCATTTTATTCAAACAAGTGTCTGTTGTTTGTACAATCAAAAGATAAACTGTATTCGGCAGCATAATATCAATCTCTTTTATTTGCCACTTCAACACCTACCGTAGACATTAAACAAAGCTGAATGTGACCCAGATCTAAAAGTGCAGTGGCTTTGAATTACATCATCACAGAGCCAATGACAGCAGATGATTTTTACAGTAAAGAATGTTGTGAATTTAAAGCATATTTTAACAAGTAGATTTACAATTTTATTAAATCATATTGTGGGTATTTGCATTTCGCACTAATAGCTGAATAGTAATTTCAGTAAACCTTAGATGCTTCTTTAAATCAGATAACTTATTTTTCTATAACATATACTGATTCATGTGGAGGAACAGCAATATTACAGGGCGTTTTTCATAAACTGTAAAGTAAACTATAGCTTTAATCTCTGCAGTAAAGTATAAAGGGACCAGCAACATCACAAAAAGAAAATATACCATTTGGATCGGCATGGCAGCACTGTGTAAAGCTGAATTCTTTTATTCCATCATTTTGAGTTTGTTTTTCTTCCTTGGTTAGAGCCATCATTTATCTGCTGAGTATCCAAACCCCTGCCTAGTCCTATTGTTTTCTATGAAACAATTAGATAATACATATTAATGAAGTGCCCCAGGAAAGCCCATTTTGGGTGCAGGCAGCAGAGTGAGAGAGACAACACCAACCAATAAATTCAGGAATTCATAAGAATAACTGTCATGTTACTGATCCTTTAAAGCTGTAACCTATAGGAAGGGCAGCAATCAGGAACATACAAGGAATTCAAATGAATGGGATCTGTTATTTGTGGGGCCTCAAAAGGCAACTCTAATTAGGGCGAAATTTATTAAAGTCGAAAAGACCAATGATGTTTCCAACTTTACCAAGAGAAATCTCATTTTATTCTCCTGAGATTTCTTTCGAGATCAAGTTTTTCGTTCTTGAGTTTTTTATTTTTTTTCCATGGAAAGATAGCCATACTTTACACTAGTAGCATGGCTACCTTTCCATCGAAAATATTGAAAAATTGGGATCAAAAACTCAATCCCGAAATCTCAAAAGAAATCTGAACAAAATGAGATTTCTCTTGGTATAACCTGATATCTCATGATAAAGCTATTAATGAAATTTGAAATTGAAGTCAAATTAATCAAGAATAAAAAAATACTAATTCTATTCAAATCAAATAGAAGAAACTATTCCTGCATTTATCTATTGCCTCCCATTTATTTAAAAGCAAACACTTTTTGAATGCTGAGTACAACAGGGCTGATTATCAAAATACTGTCTTTGATACATATGCAGTAGATTCTCTGCAGCCCTGCAAAGCACAGCTGAACTAATTTATTATCAGCTAGCTTTGCAGTGCGGATATTTAAACAATATTGGCATTAAAGGGATAGAATTACCTAGTTGCATGGTATTCAGTTCAGTTGCATACCCCATGCATAACACCATTACCTTTAAAAGGGGGAGACTTATGAAATACACCTTATCCTTGGCTGCATAGCTTCCCATATAATCTTGCACTCTTTCTTTGAAGTGGAATACTGGCTTTACACAATAAATGAGATAAGAAGGAATCCTAAACTGCAGATCGAGTCCACCTAATAGATCTAAATAACTCTTTCACCACTTTTACTAAGAAATAAGCTAACCATATCATCCCTTTAACCAGGTATGGCTCAGTATTGAATTAGAGTTATGTAGCTGTATTTTCATTGCCCTGCAGGATGCATTTGTAAATATCTTGTTAAAGTATTGAACTGATCTGCACATTAAATTAAGGCTTATTCATGAAAGTGCGAATTCCCAGGTGTAGATAATTCATATGTTGCTATGCTTGTTGAATTTGGAGCAATACACTTTACTGAATTTGCTACTTTGACACAACCCAACATTTTGTGAATATTCAAAATCGCATGCATACGCAAAGTAATGCAAAAAGGTGAGCAAGTTTGTAACTGTCATAAAATGTCAAATTGGATGTGAATTCTCCACATCATTGTTTGCTGAATTCACAAAGTTGTGGAAGTGGTGAATAAACACAAATTCATACGTTTACATGATTGTTTGAATTTTGATGATCAACTACCAAAGTGTGGAGAGGGAGCTGCAGATAACCATGTTTCATGAAAATAAATAAATTATAAATTATCCATACAGCCTGTATGTTTCATAGATTTTTCACTGATAAAAGGATGAACTGGTAAAAACATGCCTTTAAAACTAATATGTATAAAATAAACATAATGCAGGGCTAATTGGACATTAGCTCATTGTATAGCTGGACTGAAAACCTTTGTCTATAGTGCAGTCTCATAGCACATTAGTAACAAGCTCTGCAGTGTGAAGGAGGAGTATGGTTAATGTCTGATAAATATATCATATGAAATTGCAATTGTCTTACACATAATACAAATTCCACAATGCAGTGATCTGGGCTATAAGATAAATTTATTTACCAGTTGCAACAATATTTTTTAGTTAAATTGTTTTTCCCCAGTCCCTTAAAATTACATATGCAGTATCATTGATTAAGGAAAGAGACATATATATAGAGAATAATGATGTCTGCCTCCAGTGGCAACTTTACAGGCATCAGTATTCACTTGCTGTTGGGCTGTAGCACTTATGAGCTGTTGTAATAAGCCCTATACATAAGGCACATCATTTTTAGCCTAAGTTTTTTTGAAGCTTTAGTTCCCCTTTAATGGGATCACAGAGAACAATTTGGGTTGCCAAAGGGGATGCAGTCTATAACCCTTACAACATAACTCATTATTATCCATACAAAGAAGCTATGTCTCATATCAGCACTACTACAGTATATTAGTAAATTTCCCAAATAAATACTACAGATATACATCTTATTATGTGTTTCTCTGAAATAGCCTATGATTCAGTACTGGATAATTGTATTGACAGCTGCCATATTTGGAGCTAGCATGTTACTTGGCACAATAATAAATGTTTACTTTGTTCACTTCATAGTCATCTAATAAATTAAGGGGGTTAATTATCTAAAGTCTGAATTGTTGCATAAAGGTGTGAATTCGCCAGCCAAAGACAGTAACAATAGACTTCTACTGTCACAGTTGCTGATTTATAATGAGAATATTGGCGCAGTCGTAACTTTACTATGGAAATATTGTCACAGCCGCAACCTTAAAATTGTTGTAGTTGCAACTTTACAATGGGAGAATTGTTGCTGTCGCAGATTTGCTATGGGAATCTGCTGTTTGAGAATCCGACAGTCAAATTCAGACTTTAGAGGATAACCCCATAATGTTCTGGTACATAGAGAATAATTGTCATAAAGATGTATTTTAAATGTATGTAACATAACTACCTAAGTAAGGCTGAAAGGCAGCAATACAACCAGTTTTTTTCAAAACATATTATGTTGATATTATAATTAAAAAAAAAATAATTTAATTTTAAAAACCTGAAGCATTGTAGGATTTACCTGAAAAGAACACAAATCTATCAGTTAATTCAAAATGTATATCCTTTCTTGTCAGTTACCAAGAAGAACAATGTTACCTAGCACACAGTTAAAATGGATCTGTTAGGTCCACTTAACAGACTTTTTTTTTAGGGAGTTGTCTTAGCAGAATGGTTTTAGCCACGCGGACAGCATCAAATGCTTTAAAGGGATTCCAATCTCGGCGAGGCAACTCTTTTGGTTTCGCCGAGACTGGAATCCCTTTAAAGTATTTGCTGATGGCTGCGTGCAGGACATCAGCGAGTGCATAACACCATGTGCGAAGTGAGGCGAAGGATCCAAACCTCACTTCGCACAATGGTGAATTACCCTCTAAATGTACTACAGTATTACCAGTTGCAATTGCTTGGGAATATATCAACAAGCACCAAGCTTACCCAGGCTCACAAACTCATGGATTTTAACGTGCATATGTGAATGTAATACTATGTACTAGAACTGCCATACTGACAAAATGTCATCTATGGGCTTTAATTGAATTTGGTGCCCTTAAGTGGCCAAAGTATCACCAAAAAAAATGTAAAGTTTACTTAGCTTTGTTGGTCTGTAAACCTTGGCCTAACCATCTCGTAAACATGCAAGTTTCTTTGTTTCACTCAGCTACATACATATTTCACAACTTTCAAAGATATTTTTTTGAAATGTTCCTTACTTACAAGCAAGTGATTCCTTACCGGTAAGCCAAATTACTACATTTATTTTTAGCAGCATATAAGTCTTACCTATCAGATGCTGACTCCATTGGTGTGAGAGGAGGTAGCTGGGATGGCGGATTGAGTGGACTGCCCTGCATGTTGCTCCCTGGAGAAGGATGATTAGGGGGAAGTGATGGAGGGATTGTTGCTCCTGCTGTTCCACTTCTACTTGAGTGTGAGCTAGAAAACATTGTAGCTAAAAATAAAAGGGAACAATCAGTTCTAAATGTTACAATATACAATATGCCTCCAGTTTCTGTTAATTATAGCAAATATGAAAGCATAAAAGAAAGTACCTTATAGTTTTCTAACCTTATTAGATCAACCTGTTCTCTGGTATCACTTAAGTGAAATCTAAACAGAACTCTTTTCAACAGTAAGCCAGTAAATTTACATGTTCGTTGACCTCTCTCAAAATCATACTTATAATGTCTCATCAACAATCAGGTAACTGACATGTCTCATGTCCCATCCTATGCAATGGCTTCCTTAGAAGAACAAAGGGATCTATTGACTAAATGTTAGTAAAGCATGATTTAACAAGGGCATAATTATCAACAGAACAATGGTTATTTTTCAGTGGCATACATACACTTGTATTGGCTACATTGTAAAATCTGCACTGAGAACAGCAACGCCATCATTTTTTCAGGAAACCAACTGCTTCCATCAGTTTGGGGGGCAGCATTAGGCCCTTGCCAATATAACTAAAGAGGTGTATTGTCGTGAAGTGGCATCATCTATACATAGATAACATACTAGCAATATACATGTATTCATTCATAAAGAAAACTTTTTCTTTTTCAATTTTTTTCACACTTTGTAGGCAGTAAGTTAAGTATTGTTGCAGAATAGTCATTGTCTTCTGCATTCATTTAATTCCTAGTTCATGTTGGTATTTGGTCACCATATTTTCTATGCCTTTTGAGAGAAATGCCACCAGAATAGTAGCAGGCACCATGCTGTAACCCTGCCAATTTGCCACTGTCATCTGTCAAAATCAAATCAGCAAATTCATGGCCATACAACTTGTGTGAATTCACTCTTTGATGCATGATGAATACACAAAGTGTTGTCAGATTTGCAGAGAATATGCACAGATAGAAGTGTAAATGCACAGCCTGCATATACTGGTGAACTGGGTGCAAATTTGCCACATTGCAGAAAATAATGACCTTTGATGAATATGCATAGTTGGGGAAGTGGTGAATTGTCATGAATTCACACACTTACAATTTGCACTTTGATAAATAATTCTGTATTTCCTAAAAAAAAAAAAAACACAAGTATTTTTCATTCCACATTCCAAAGAAGGCAAGTAAAAAAAAGAAATTGTCACTGTCTGTAGTTAGATAGTTCAGTGTTGGTAAACCTGCTGTGATTTCATTTATGATGTGTCATTTGGTTTAGGGAACTGAAAGTCATTGTCTCAACAGTTCTGTGACATTAAAGGGTTACAGCTGCATTCTTGCCCCAAGGTGTGTTTTCAGCTACTCTAAGGAGAGCATGGGTGACTGACAGCTGCAGCAATTGATTAGGCATGGCAGATGAACACATCGGAAACACTTATTGCTTTAGAGATTGAAAAGAGGCTAAATTTCCACCGAGTCTGTGATCTTGATAAAAACCTAAGGTCAAAGTATTACATCACATGCCTTTTCCTTGGGCTTGTGTCAGTCTAGTTTAAAATCCATAACTGCTGGAAGTTCTAGAAGGAGAAAGCATCAGTGCAATTAGGTGGTTCAAAGTTCCAGACGTAAATGAAACGAACATATAAGCCATACTTGTATATGCTGTAAGGTTTTCTGGCAGTGAAATAGTCAAGCTCAGAAAATAAGGGTTTGCCTAATTGAAAACGGTGTAGTGTGCTGACGCTGCAAATACAATATCCCTAAAGGCTGTTAGTATAAAAAAGATGCTTTTTCCTGACTCCTATAAAATAGCATGTAGTTAAAAAAGGTTATTACTTCATAGCATGGATGGGAGATAGTAAGAGTTAGTATGGGGTTTTGTGGAACTTTACAACACATTAACTGAGAAATGCAGTTCTTTAAAAAGCCCCAGGGGTCCTTACTAGGCTCTGCTTCACCATGTTGAAATATTTAACCACAGCATTTTTATCTTTAGTATTGCATTTTAATGGAGAGTCGTAGTCATCTTTAATCACATCTTCATAATAATCTTGTGTTCTTAAATGCTGAATATAATAACTTAGTAAATATTATAGTTTTTCTAAGCTTTTACTGTGTAATTACATTTTAGGAGGTTGTAAGGTTTTGAAATGTAAACTCAAGGCAGTTGTCATTCTGAAGAAGAATACCCCTTGTAACTTGTTTAAGGGATACATGTTCCTCCTTAGGAAATTTAGTTTGACCCTTCCTGTTGTGTAATAGGATCTGTGTAGATAACATCTTAGGGTGTAATTACTTGACTTAGATAAGCCCTGTTATCTGTTCTTTGGTTAATGGGGGATATGCTAGATTCCCATCAGCAAGATTTCCAGCACTCTGGAACATTGTTTCTGTAGCTATTATCTACAACAGTAAATCAGTAAAAAGTATTTTACAAGTATTACTTCTTTTTACAGTAGAAGTTATTACACTGATTATCTTGTTACATTGGCGCCCATCAAGAGATGGATAGAAGGTGGAAAAACCTTTTATCTAAAAACATAAGGATCTAAATGGCTCTGACAAGGGTCAAACTGTGTTGACTACATGACTACATGTCAGAGCATCTCTAGAATGGCAGGTGGTTGGGTGATCCTGCTATGTAGTGGAAGGTACCTACCAAAAATGGTCCAAGGAAAGACATTGGGTGTATCAGCAGCAGGGCCAAATCACACAGCAGAACTACTATAACAGAATTTTCTGAACAAACTCAATGTTGTCTATAAAAGAAATTAGTCAGAATGCACAATGCACCCTAGCTTGTGCATGGGGCTATGAGGCTGCAGACTACACAGAATGCCCACACTGACCCCACTGGAAAAAAAAAGCCTACAACATGTAAATGAGAATCAGGCCACAAAATGATGGAAGAAGGTGGCCTGGCCTGTTTATTAACATTTTATTTCATTTCATGTAGATGGTTGGGTGGGTACTAATTTCTCAAATGGGGATAACATGGTACCAGAATGCATAGATAAGACAAACTGGCAGAGACAGTGTGGGCAGAGAAATGTTCTGCTTGGAAACCTGGGATCCTGGCATTCCTGTGGATATTACTTTGACAAATTTCCCCCACCTAAACATTGTTACAGTCTAAGTGCAATCCTTTATGTCAATGCTATTACCTAGTAGCAACTGCCTCTTAAAATGTTCACTGACACACTGAAAATATTGTCCATGAATAGTTTTAGAGCAAAATGTCAAATATTTCAAGGTGTTGACTTTGCCTCCAAGTTAAGGTGTAAGTAAACCCTATTTATAAAGATTGCCCCATTAAAGTATTGTAAAGTGAAAAAAACAATTAATGAAATCCTCACTCACCTTTTCACTCTGCAGCACTTGTAATTTCTCTGTAAAATATTCCTCCTTCCTGTAGTGGAGAAGGCCACGCCCCCACCCCTCTCACATTTTCTGTCTTAAAAACCGACACAGACAGTGGGCGAAATGATCGCCCGAAATGAAATTTCGAGCGTTCGATCGAAATTCCGATCGATCGATTGGAATTTTGATCGATCGGTAAAAATAAAGAATTTAATAAATTTCGCCCAGTGTTGGAATTCAATGCTGCAGGGCTTGTAGCAGTGAGAGGAAAGTATCAGATTACTAAATTTGCACTAGCAGAATGAGTCATTGTGTGATGTCATTGGGGCAGGGCTTCTCAGCACTATACAGGAAGCAAGTACACAGAAATACTGGAGGAGAAAGGCTGCAGGATTAAGAGGTGACAACTGAAAAACACAAAAGCATTTTTACTTTTCAATGTTTAAGTTTATGTTTCTACATTATAAATATAATATATATGTATAGTTTGGACAATAACTTTACTTATACTTTAACCAGATCAAGCATGTGTTGGATGGGCTGGAAAAACAAGTTTTGATGCAACTTACAGGACTTAAAGGGTCTGTGGCTAACATCTTAGTTCCAGATACCATACCTTCAGTGGTCCTGAGAAGTCCATGCCTGGATGGGTCAGAACTGTTTTGATGGCATAAGGGGTACGTACACAAGGTGGTTTCAATGTCACAGTTGACTGGTGTATATTTTTTAAATGTTTGTATGAATGTTATTTTTTACATCACTGAGTGATGCACCTACTTTCTTGTCTCGCAGATTACTAACAAAATGCATGTATTACCCATTGCACTGCAAACATTGCTTGTGGGTGCTGGTTACATCCATTGTAGTAGAATGAAATAAGAGTGAAAATACTAAAATTGTAATTGTAATAGAATAAAATGCGTCCAGTACTCAGCACTTACCATTGATTATCTACCATTTACATAATCTATAGGACATGGGTGTCCACAGAACTAAAGTTAATAGGGGGTGGTGCCACATATCATAATTTCACCATCACGTGATGTATCAGGAGGACTCCTGATGTACCCCTTTATCTTTCCAGAAAAAAGAGTTGCACATTGCAAGACCAGAACTACCCCCAATGCCCCCTCATGGGTGAGAAGGCCATGAATTGGTGACCTACAGGTGGGGCCACCTTTCCCCTTCCTCTAGATGCCCATGTTAAAGGGACAGGATGCTGGAATTTTTTTGTCTGTTTTCAAGAGGTCATTAAATCAAAAAGATGTACCATGCATTTTTTATGTATCGTGTTAACATAAGACTTGCACTAAGCATTTCTGATAATAATAACATTCACATGGGATTTGTACATACTTTGTGGGATCTATAAATGTGATTGGGAAAAAGCATGGTACACGCTTTGGAAAGGATTCAGACGTTATACTTTTAAATGGTTTTGTCATTTAATCTACAAATGTTCTGCCACCAGTAGAAACTTTTGGCTTGACTAACAGATGACAGATGGTATCTAAAATAGCCTTCATTTTGTCGGTGTGGAATTTCATTAGTAATGAGTCAGAACTGCAGTGTAATAAAAGTTCATGCTCTGAAATGTTATTCTATGATGAAAGGAAACACTTATTTAAAAATCACCAAAACAGTAAAAAAAAAAAATGCATTTTCTAGAAGTCCACTAATTTCATCATATTTATGACTAAATAAGTTAAAGAAGAACTTAACTCTCCAAACAAATTCTATTTTTTCATTTAGCTTCCATGACAGCAACACAATGAACCCACAATTTTTCCCTTTAGGACCACCTACTTGATTATTTCTGCTTCTTCTGCATGAATTAATTCACAAGTACTTTGTAGCATTTCAATTCCACCACCTGCTGAGAAAACTGGTGTCTTGTCTGTCTGTTGTCATTGACTTCTTAAAGAGCATTGGGTAAAAACCAGAACTCAGTGTATGGCTGTGAGGAATTTAACTTACCTGTCTCACTCGCTCCAGCGCCAGTCTCCTTGCAGTGCCAGGTGTGCTGCCTCTTCTTTCCAGCACTTGCACTGGGTGTGCACGCTGACGTCACGGTGTGCACATTGCAGTTGTGAGCTTATGAGGTGGCTCATCGTGGTCATGTGACTGGCTCCCTTACTATATAAAGGAGTCTGTCTGTAGTACCAACACCTGAATATAGAACTCCTGTAGGTGCTCCTGGGTGTGATTATTGTTATTATTTAAGTTTCTGGTTAGACCTGCTCCTGCTTCTTGACTACTCTCATTTGCTGCCTGCCCTGACCCTTTGCTTGGACTCTGATTACTTTCATTTGCTGCCTGCTCTGACCCTTTGCTTGGACTCTGACTACTCCAGTTTGCTCCTTTTCCTGTTAGCACCACCTGTTCATTGTCTGGCTAAAGCTCTAGGGTTATCCTGCTGCTAAGCCTTAATCTCCCTGTGGGGGCTCTAGATCAGAGGTCCCCAACCTTTTTTGCACCAGGGACCGGCTGTAAGCAAGACCAG
>WMED01003877.1:0-21501 GCA_019650415.1 Pipa parva
CCCCATTAAACCCATCTGCGCTAAAAAAAAGCCGCAATCCCACATTAAACCCAACTGCGCAAAAAAAAACAAAATCCCACATTAAACCCATTTGCGCAAAAATAAACCCACATTCCCCCATTAAACCAATTTAGAAAAAGAATTCCCAGAATCCCCCATTAAACACACTTATAAAAAAAATACCCACAATCCTCCATTAAACATGTTTCTTTAAAAAATTCCCATCCCCACAAACACACACACACACATTAAAGTTTTTTTTACTTACTTTGTTTTTTGGTTTTTTTTATTTAGTGTTGAATCTGCAGTGGCTCAGAAGCACTTTGCTCTATTCCATTGTAGGAGTGATATCACGTGCACGCTTGCGATCACGTGCACGCTCGATCAAGCGGCCGCGAGCGTGCATGAGCGCTTGCAGGCCGAATTATCGCATTAAGATGCTAAATTACTTGTCAATCAAGTAAGTCAGCGTTACAGGACTGCCTCCCAGACCCGACCTTCAATCAGCTGATAGGAGAAAGTCAGTTTTGCAGGAAGAGAAAGAAAAGGAAAGCTTTTAAAAGGTAAGTTTTTTTAATAACTTTATATTACACAAAGGGAGCATGGTCATAGATGCCTTTATTTAAGTGAAGTGAAATCTAGGTGACGGAGCCACTTTAAGCTGGATAGATTATCCTTTTCATACAAAGGCATCACACTGTACAAATACAGAGGCCCCATGCCTACAGATTTCCAGGTGCAATGAGTTCCTAAGGAATTTCTTAGCTCCTGCAAGACAAGGTACCCTCTGCAAGATCCCACAAGAGAACTTGCTCAGTAAGTGTTATCCTCTCGTGTGCATGGAAGATAGATACAGATGAGCTTATTCATGAAAGTCTGGATAATCGCACAAAGGTGTGAATTCACATTTATTTGCTGCTTCCCAATATTCATGTATTCAGCAAACCCTGTGATGTGGTGAATTTGAGAGGTTTCAACAACTGCGAACATACGGAGTACTTCGTACCACTTTGTGTGCATTTACACATGTCATTCAACTATTCTTTAAACATCGAAGTCTGTCGCAATAGCCAATACAACAAGGTGTATTGTGTCGCATTACCAGTTTTACTTCACCAGATAAAAGTGCCAAATTATGGAGCTGATGGTAGGGCTCCTACTTTCGGACTGACTACACCACACTACGCAAGAGACGATTACTGACGCAGTTGCATCTTCGCTATGGGAATCCTCTGTTTAGTGAATAAGTAGAGAATCTGAGAATGGCAACCTGAAGTGATGAGAATTCACTTTGGAATTCAAATTCTCCCTTTTATTGAATAAGAACCATCAGATGTGTTTCTATAGTAGAAGTAGTAGAAGTATAGTGGTAACATCCAGATAAAAGTTGACAGATAAACAATTCCACTTTATTGATCACTTCCCTTTATTTTTTTGTCCCGATTGATGAGACAGTCCCTTCTTTCTTCCATAAGTTGCACCAAGTTTGGAATCATTCATAATTTCAAAATGTACAAATAAGTATATGTTTTTGTTTAGACTTAAGTGCACAATAGAATATCGGGAATAAAATTAAATATTCCGAAATAAGACAGTCCTTAGACTGTTTAGCTATTTGCAAATAATGGTTATTCTAAGTATCATTTACTTGAGATTGTTGCTGGTAGGAAGCCACTAGCAAATAATTAACCTGCTGTGCTGAAGAAATATTTCCATATGCAATTTTATTATCTTTGTCTTTCTGGAAAGGTGTTAAGTCTTGTAAGAGAGCAGCAATAGCATTAATACCTAGAAAGTGAAACTCATTTTCTCACTTGATTGACTTTCATGCATACTTATAAGGATACCCTGTGTCTTACAAACAAAATGATTGCCATTAAAGAGTTTTTTAAAATCCATGTTCCTACAGTAATTTTTCATTCAGACCTATGATTTAACTATGTAACATCTTCAAATGTTTGATAAGTTGATGCATATACAGTACATACTTGCCAGTATTTGTTAAGGGCAAATTACTATAAACAAAACCAAAAACATGTAAGGTGAAGATAATTATTTATGAAAACTAATTCAAAATAAAATAAGTCTCAGCACTTTCTGAACAGGTTAAAATATCCCCCCTCTCTGGTTCTTAACAATTTATATATATAGGGAAGTGGCAAATTCACATCTTTATGCAACAATTCAGTCAGACTTTAGACAATGACCCCCTGAGAATATATTTTATTGTGGATGCAGATGATTGTGCTTAGTCCAGTGATGGCCAACCTTTTGAACTCGGTGTGTCAATATTCATCAAAGAACCAAGCATAACTCAGGTGGTGTGGCACTATGAAAAAAATCCATAATTTTTTTAAGGTGGGGCAACTCTCCTACTGAGAGCGCACTATTAGCACCATGATATGTGTCAGCAAAAACGTCTTGGTGTGTCACCTCTGGCACACGTGTCATAGGTTAGCCATCACTGGCTTAGTCATTGGACAGTGCAAATAGACAAGGGGTTTTATATCATATTGGTACTTGACAGAACTTTTTCAAGAACCTTTTTAAAGGACAGGTTGACTAGCCCAAGGATAGAATTGTCATAAAATTTTCTTCCCGACGTTTCCACCCCCTCTTTCCTCTATTCCCTTACTTAGCACTCTGATTTACAGTTCTATAATACTACAAAAAATGAGCCCAAAAGTAGTTTAGAAAGTATTTTGTTGTTATACATCCATAATAACTTGCCTATTATATTATAAATCATACTCAGTGTATATTTGGAGAAACAGACTATACAGGCAGTGCGGCTGGTTTGCATTGCTGCCTTGCAGCACTGAGTTCCAGGGTTCAATTCCACCCTGGACTTCATTTGCATGGAGTGTGTATGTTTTCTCCATACCTGCAATGGTTTCCAGTTTCCTCCCCCAATCCAAATACATATGTGTGTGTGACTGACTAGAGTAACTAGATTGTAAGCTCCATGAGGCAGGGACTGAACACATCTGTGTGTGACTGAATAGGGAAACTAGATTGTAAGGCAGGGACTGAAGTGAATGGTGAATATCTGTAAAGCACTGTGTAATATAGTAGTGCTATATAATAAATAACAAAATATGTACATAGAATTACTGCATAGAGTACCACCCTAAAATGAAAACAAACAAGAAAATGGGAAGACAAGTAGTTAAAATTGCAAATTGCATACTATGTGTGTGTGACAGCTGGCTTAGTACTGTGCCTAGCCAAAAGTCACTTGCACCCTGTATGTGTTTGATACAAGTGCTAATAATTAATCTTTTTCAAATATTCAGTGAAACTAGAACACCTACTCAAAGAACAGATGGTGCACGAAGGGGCATATATATCCAGCCATCAATGTAAATTCTACCATATGATGCTGTACAAGAAAAATCTGGACAAACTCCTTTTTTTGCAATTTTCTGACAACTTTCAGTTTTATTTTATACAATGTATTAGAGATTTGAATAGTAGAAGTTTGTGTTTCGTAGACAAATCATTGACATTTTCAGTTATGTCTTTCAAACCACATGTTACACCAGCTGCTACGAAGTTTAACTTTCCTGCTGATCTGTGTTTTTCACAGCTATATTAAGCAAAAACAAAACATTCTCAGCTCTGGAGGTTTTAACACATGCAGTGATAGATGTGCTAAAAGATCTAGAAGAGAAAGATGTTTCTAAATGGCTGGTGATTCCGTATCTATAAAATCCGAGATTGCATGCTGCAGAAAAAATTAAGGGGCTTATTCACTAAGGTGTGAATTCGACTGTCAAATTCTCAAACAGTGGATTCCCATAGTAATTCCGATACATTTCTCCATTGTAAAGTTGCAACAGTTTTTTAATGTTAATATTGCGACAATTTTCCCATAATAAAGTCACAACTGCGACAATATTCTCATTATAAAGATGTGACTGCAACAGTAGCAGCCTATTGCGACTGTCTTTATTTGGTGAATTCACACATGTACGCAACAATTTGGACTTTAGTGAATAACCCCCTAAAGCTTTTGTAACCACATTTTTTAATTTTTAACATTTAAATGATTGTTATCTTGAAATTATAAACTCTGAAAGACCGCTCTGGGTCTTTCTGAGTTTACCAAGTGAAATCTTGCATTGTTCTCACGAGACTTTTTTCAATGGAAAGGTAGCCATACTACTAATGTAAGTATCCACTGAAATTTTTTTTTAAAAATCGAGATAAAAAAACTCAATTTTGAAAACTCAAAAAATTATTGTGAGAACAATGTGAGATTTCCCTTGGTAAGCTTGGAAAAACCCAGAGTGGTCTTTACGAGTCGAATAAATTTCGCCCTTAGGGGGTTATTCACTAAAGTCCAAATTGTTGTGTATAGGTGCGAATTCGCCAGATAAAGACAGTTGCAATAGGCTGCTACTGTCACAGTCGCGTCTTTATAATTAGAATATTGTCACAGTCGTGACTTTATTATGGGAAAATTGTCGCAATCTTAACTATAAAAAATTGTCATGACTTTACAATGGGGAAATTGTCATGGATTTGCTATGGGAATCTGCTGTTTACAAATTTGACAGACGAAGTCGCACCTTAGTGAATAACCCCCTGAGTTTCAGTGAGAAAACTGGAGATGGAATGCAGGATACTACCCCTGACTGGTTATCTATGTAGAGGGGTCTATTATCTCCCTTGGTATTCAAGTCAAATGGATCTATTGAAGGATAGTGATATGGGAAGGGGAATACATGATATTAGTGCATTATATCTAAAATTAGAGAATGAGAAAGGATGAAAATGATGTGGAATTATAACAATTGCATTTTAATATTCTGTATAAAGCCAGAAATTCAGGGTAGATTAAAATGTAAATATTAAATGTAGAAATGTAGAGCCACAGAGAGACCTAACAAGCACAGTCTACATGGTATATTTTATCAAAAAAGTTAAGTGAAAATGGAGTATGAAATAACACTAATTCCTAGTCAATTAAAAGCCTTTTCATAAAATGCTAGGATAGTCAACTTTTACAAGCCAATGTATTGTAGCTAGTAAAGTCAGCCTTTCTGGTCAATTCTAGAGGCGGATTCTCCAGATCAGCTCTTCCAAACTCCCTGTCCATCACTGTGGTGAAGTGGCAGCAGAGGGCATAAATAGTGCACGCTGCTCTTAGGCAAATTCCTCACTGACATATCACCTTAAGGATGGAAAGCAGAGATTGGAAGGGCTGGTGTTGCCAGCCACAACAGAGTTTAAGTTGAAAGTGGTTCTTCTGTGTCCTGTCACTACAGACCCACATATTTTTGGGTTGCATATATTTATTTATTATAAATTTACTGCAGTATGCCGAAGCTGCAATTTACTAGACAATACTCTTAAGAAACTATGAAACAATTTGCTCTATTGCAGTAACAATATGTTTAATACTGTAGTTACAATATGAGCAGCTTACTTTGTTATACAGTAGGGAGTTGCCACTGTGTCAGATTCACTCTTTAATAAATAAGATGGAGATGGAGGTTCATTCATTATTTTTCTCTGGCAGATAATAACATAATCTATAAAGAATCAAAAGGTGTGAGGATGAATATAAGATAGTTCAGCACTGAATTAAATGGTTTAATATAATACTCTTTATTTCTGATATTCTACCACGTATATTTTAGTGGTGGACAATGAGGGGAAGAAAAAAGAGCATCTGGTGGGGCAAAAGAAAGGAAAGTGTGTGGTGTCAGAGCAGCAAGATGGCAGAAAACATAATAAATCATCCCAATTTTCTGATTTATTGAACTGGAACCCCCCATTTCTTGTTCAATAAATCAGAAAATTGGACCATTTGTCTGGTTTTACAGTGTGTTTTTGTATAAAAAAAATAACAAGAAGAAAGATCTGTACTTAGAGTAAATGAGGTCAAATATCCAAGGGACGCTGACTTCCAGTTCTCCCCTGAGGAAGCTAGCATGTTCACGTATAAAAGCAGATTGAAAGGGAAAGTGAGTCTAGGAACCATACCAATACTATATATATATGTTCTAATTTATTTTATCCACATTATGTAATAAATTAGTGATTTCAGGAATTGTGTTTGAAAATGCATTTATTTTCACTTTAGTAGGTATCCAGGGCACCTCATGAATACATATTTTCTAATGTTTTATAGAAAACAATGAGGGTGGAAGCAGATAAAAGATGGTTATAATCAGCTAAAAGAAAAACAGATACAAAACAGTAAGAAAATGTAGTCTGATTTCAAACATACTTTTACAGGTGCTATACACTGTAAGTTTTACTACTAAAAAGGATATTTTTCTTTTTCTGCTGTTACTGGTAATTTAATGGAGTAAATATATGAACAGCCATTGTTCACTATTGATCTCTGCCTTTTTCACTACTAGCAAAATGGAATAAGCCATGTTATAACCTGTAACACATGCAGTGGTACAGTCACAAGTTTCCATTATAAGGGCTATCTAGATTTCAGGACAGTGGTCCTTTAATCTTCCCATTGGTTGAATAATTATTGCAAAAAACATTTGAATGCTTTGATACTAAAATACTCAGATGATGACTAATGATAAGGAGATCTTTGTGGCTTATTTTTATTTACTTGTGTAAGTGTTGCAGTTCTGGTGAGATAATTTCAGAATCTAACCTTGCCATATGTTTACCAGGGGATATTTATATTCATACTTTAAACGGAAACTATCACCAGGATAAAATGTTTTTGTTTGTGGATTAAAATATCATATACCTCACCCCAAATGAGATTTTTAATGAAAAAATAAATTAACTTGGCTTAAAAAAGATAACCCAGACACAGAATAACAGAACAGAATAAAAAAAAATCAATGCAGTAATGTTAATAGGTATGTCAGAAATGAAATAGAATTATTTTTTTAGTTTAGTCTGTGTCACCATTGTGTGAGTGCTATACTAAATATTACAATTAAAAGTAAACTTACATGAAACATTTTACTGATCAGAAGACTGTTACAATAAATCATATTGCATTTACAGGGTTACTAAACCATAGACCAGACCTGTTAAATCTATGGCCCACGGGCCACATCTGGCCCTCCAGAGTTCCAAGTCCGGCCCATGGCAAGATGTAAGAATGGGGGCGTGGCCAACCACTATAGACGTCAGCACACTAGACATGACAGGGCCTCTGAAGCCATCCAGGCCATTCACATGGCCTGATGGCAAAAATAATTGCCCGCCCCTGCCATAGACAATATGCCTTCAGTTTTTTGAATAGTGATATGCACATTTAAATGGGCACAGTGTTGCATCTATGTAATCTATTCTTACGTTATATGCTGCAGAGTACCTGTCTTTATTTTGGGCAGGAGCTTCTGTAACTTTGGTTTTTGCTCCTCCCACCCATTTCTTGCAGGTTACAATTACAAAATTTGATTACAACTGGACAGTTTACTCTTACTGAACTGGGCAGGTTGCCACAATGTAACAATGTAACCATAAATTATACAAAAATTGTGAAGGGGCAAGGTTTGCATGTATAAGGAAATCAGCAGGATTAAAAAAAAAATAGAATAATAAAAGGTAATTGATAGAAACTGAAAACAACAAACTGCGTACTATTGTGGGGCTTTACTCAAATATTAAAAGCCCTGAGGCCACTTTTTCCAAATGCAAAATACACATTTGCGCCTTTAAAGCATTATTCGAGTGACTTTTATTTACATTTTGAACATAATTATATACCCTTTAAAAATAAAACACATTAGGAAACTTGTTGCTTATCCTCAGAAAATAAAAATATTCAATAGATAAAGATTTTTGTTGATAACTCGTAAGTGTAGAGTGTAGATTTTTGTATTTTCTGGGCAATAATGAATAGAATTTTATATATAGTAGGAAATGTAATGGAAAAATTTCTTTAAAGTGCATGTCACCTCAAAACTCTAATACTAATGTAGGTTCTACTAATGAAATAAACATTATTGTAAAAATATATGTATTTTATAAAATGTACCTTTATACAGCATTTCTCTCTATCATCTTCCCTGTCAGCCAGACTTTTCTTACCTGAGTCAGGTGGGCGGGGCTAAATGATGATTGACTGTAGAGTTAAACATTTCTATTTCACATTTGTTTTAGCACTAATGCTGGATTACGATGAAGGAAAAAATTGCTATTTGCTATGACTGAATATATATACTGAATAAATATTCATACACATCTAAAAATTATAATCAACTATAAAATGACACATTAATTTATATTAGAAATGCTTACTTGGTTGTCATGTTGCTAATCAAGCCCAGCATTTCATATGTTACAACATCTACCTTAACTTTCTCATTAGCATGACATTAACAATGCAATTAACACAGCCGAGTTTTCTTTGAGAAAAAGTTCTTGTTACTATTTATACATCTCAAAACAGAACTAAAGTCTGAGAAAGAATTAAAGGAACAGTTTAGGCACCAACAGTTATTTGATGTCTGTTTGGCACTGTTTATTAAAAGTTAAATAAATGATTTCTGTCATATAAATTATTTATTTCCACCCTTCACAATTTAGCACCAGTTTGTTACTGAAGCTGCTTCCCTCTCTCAGCCACTTCCTGTTTAGTGTTAAGGAATTGACTGACAGGCTGGATAATGCTAAATAACCAATCAGAACCTTTAAATTGTCATCCACCTTTTTTATGTTGTTTACCTCTGAAAGGTGTAGTTAACCCAGCAAAAGCAATTGTTAAAGAAAGGGCTGAAACATTGACTTTCTTTTTATATGGATTTGGTCTCTCTCTCTCATGCTCAATTTCTGCGCTTGCTACTGACAGTGTACACCATTAGCTGTAAGTATTTTAACTTCCTATGGTTATTCATTAACTATGAATTTTGACCTTCCTGAGACACTGTTGTGTCAGTGACACAAGAATCCAACCAGGAAGTAAACACATAAGGAGCTGTGTACTGCTACACAGATGGAATAATTAATACCTTTCCTCACATAAAAGACTGACTAAGTATATTAGAAAAAAAATGTATTATGCATTTACAACACACATTACTTTTTATTAATCAGGCTGGACTGTTCCTTTAAGCTAGAAACAGTGTACCCTTTGCACAGGTGTAATGATCTTCCAAGCTTTATCATTGGGAAGACTGATTTATCTAATGTTGTACCTGCAGCTCAAGATCTTTATAATATTTCTCAGCATTTTTATCCTGAGTCTGTGGCCCTTGCCTATACTTACAGACTGACCAGAAATAAATATATAATTTAATTCATTTAACTAATGTATCATTTATATCGCCAAACAATTTGTACCATTACAAAGGGGAAACTTCTGCTTGCAGTTCTGAGATTCCATATTATTTATTTAGCAGAAAAAAAAAAACTATAACTGTCCACCTTGATGCAGAGCTGGCTACTAATGAGTCCTGATGCATACTGTGGACTGAATCTGTCTATAAGCAATCATGAAGCAGCTTTGTGAAGCACACAGGGCTATCTGAAGCACTGGGTTCCATCATAAAATAAAGTATGTTGGGTAGATCATCACTTTATTAAGATATACTTTATATTCTGCAAGACACAGATTTAAATAAATCCCTACATCACAATGCTCAAGTGTACTGGCTAAAGAAATGATTTGCTTAAGTTATTTTATAGGTATTCATTTTCAGACGAATGATCTGAAGCTTTGTCCCAGAACAGGTAAGCCCTTTATCTACTTACAGATTACAGTTCCATTTTATCCCTTGGAAACCTGTAAAAAAAAACCTACCCAGATCATTTCTTTAAAACAGATATATACAGTATGTAAACACTGTGCTGCATAAATTCATTTATATAACAACATGACCGTAAAAAAATGACATAAAATTATATAAATACAACTTTGCAAACTGCGTATTTAATATTTCTCCCTCCATTTATGTTCTGCAAAAGGTAAAATAGGATTCGGCATTAAAAGAATGGTGCAGTGAGTTTATATTATAGGTGAACCATTTTCATGGATTGAATTGTTTAATGCCAATTTTCCTCCCACCCCGTAAGAAAAAAAACTAGTTTTGCTTGCGATTTACTGGTAGTACTGTATTATTACTGGTAAATCACTGGGTCAAGTAGTGAACCAAAGCCAAGTCAAGCTAGATCAGTACCCCGCTTTGAACCATCTGAGAATCAGCTCTGATAATGAGGATATGATAGGTGAATGCATCAAACTAAAGGGGAGAAAAAAACACTAAAATGCAGATAGAATTCTTGTTTGATCATGAAACATACTTGCTTGGTTCTTAATTTACTTGGCTTTAAAACATGATTTATTTGATAGATATACTGTAATTTAGTTTTTAGACCATCTCTCAGTAGTGCAAACCTACAGGAGCCAAGGTACACTGAGTGTGTGCAGTGACTTTAGTTCAGAAAAACACAAAATGTGCCAAATGTGCCAAAGTTGTAGGCAAAGCTTATTAGTCTCATATGGGCTTCTAGTGTACTACCAGCCAAGTATAAGACCTTTCGCATAAGCTTAATCACGTAAATGTGAACAGAAAGCTAAGTAAAAATGAGTAAAAAAAATTGAAGCATCAAATAAATTGATTTTCTGATGACCAGGGATCAGTGACCCATTGCTTTTATAAAGATAAAGCAAAACAAAGTAAAATAAAAAATAATAAAATCATTTAAAAAGACTAAAAATCAAAATGCATGTACCACATGCTAAAAATTGATTTGCAGTTGCACAGCCACTTTAAGTGAGTGTTGTATTTGCAAATCTGTGAAGAAAATATATGACTGTTAGCACCAAATTTCATTTCTTTATATAATGATTAACTACTAGCAGTGCAGTTGGACTGATCCACCAAGACACGAGGGAAACACCTGGATGGCACAGATGTCAGTGAGCCCTCCTAGAGTTTCACACTGCACCATCACGAGTAGAGAGTAGTGTAAAGCAGGTATAGGTTTGGAGGTTTGGAAACAAACAAGAGGTAAAAATGTAAGAACATCATATGGACTGAAGAGCTGAATGAAGAGACAAGAATGAAATATTATATATATTATAATAGTATAGCTACCTTTCCATGGATATATTCAATAAGAAAAGTTTGTCACGGCAAGTATCATATGAGGCAAATCTCGCGATGCTTACCGTGAAAAACTTCAAAGCATTCTCCCTCGGAAAAGCGCAAACAGTTTTTTCCGAGTTTAATAAATTTCGCCCTATTCAACAAGTAGCTATAACTTATGTGAACCACTATTTACCAAAAACTACACAATAACACTGTTAATAGCCATTAGAACACTTTCAAGTTATCAATTGTATCCTATTTATTCTTCTGTAAGGCACATCTATTACAGATGTAGCTGTGTCCACTTGATGATAGGATAACTTTGTAGAATTCCAGCAAACTCTGTTAAGTTAACTTAATATACGAGAGTAAATTTACATGCAGTCTAGGCAGAAGATGTTGTTGACACAGTAGTTTATTTCATGTTATAAAGGCTTGTTGTCAGACCCGTCAGTGCACATATAGTAGTTGAAATATAACAGTGCAGGCTTGACACTTTCTCTAAATTATACTGTTACAGGGTTTACTTTAAAAACATTGTTATAATAACTTGGCCAAGAACTTCTGATTTGCCTATGGTGTTTCAATCTTCACAGATCATTGATCTGTGGAAGCTATCTGTATGATGTCAATTTTTCATTTCCACATTACATCTGACAGCCTGTGATTGTTCTTCAGATTTTAAGAAAGGAAGGGATCTGTAAATACTGGAAAAGTTGTTATTTTAACAGAAATTGGTTAACTTGTGATCAAACACATTAAAGTTATAGTGCCTTTTTTTGTGAATTTAAGATTTCCTCATGTTGTGTTTAGTCCAAATAAAATCTGAGAGGTAATTCAAAATTCAAATTGAAGACACTGACAGTGGGGGTTATTCACTAAGGTGCAAATTCGACTGTCGAATTCACAAACAGCGGATTCCCATAGTAAATCCGCTACAATTTCCCTATTGTAAAGTCGTGACACATTTTTAAAGTTAAGATTGCGAAAATTTTCCCATAATAAATTTGCGACGGCAACAATATTCTCGTTATAAAGACGCGACTGTGACAGTAGCAGCCTATTGCGACTTTCTTTATCTAGCATATTCGCACCTATACATAACAATTTGGACTTTAGTGAATAACCCCCTGAAGATGTTATCTGCTGGAGAAGTACCTGGGTGTTCCTATATGAAAATGCAATTGTTTCTTTCTCTACTACAGCATATTAGGGATAGTGATTGAATTACAAACGTGTATCTACTGTGCTCCTCATACTCCTCCCGATGCAATGTGAAGTTATATTATCAAATGAGGGTCTCTCTTGCATTGTGTCCTAGGGATAGTCATCCCAAAAAAAAAAAAATATCTATTACACTGGAGATTGCATCAAACAAAACGATGAAATGAAACTTAGATATCCTGCTTATACATGGAAAACCATAAGATTGTGGTTTATGTAGAATATTAAGCTAAGAGATGGTCCTAAGAATCTTTCTGTAGCAACATCATGCCAGGTGACCTATGGAGAGCAATAGGATTTTAATTTGGGCAAATTCTTCTTGTTGTAAGTAAAGATAAGGGTTTATCATGTCTACTGATATTCAAGTCCCTCAGCAGACATATAGACCCAGATCAAGTCTTGAGATTCATTTGGTAAAGTTAAAAGCATATTTCCAGCATCAGAGACAAGCAAGAGGAGATAAAATACAACTACAGAGATAAAATTGATGGGAGTTGAAAATACAGAAGATTTATTTATACTTCAAACAACATTTGAGTCATGGGATCATTGATTTGTTAAACAGTGTAAATTGAATGCATTACTTTTTATAAATAAATATTTTTTTTAAAAGCGCTTCTCCGCTATCTGTTTCCTAGTTCTAAAGCTTATAAAGCAATGACAAGGAAGAGTGATATGCAATGAATACTGTATACTCAATTAATACATGATTACTGATAAAAATAAATTAATCCTGACCAGTTTTTGTTAGAAAATAAAATAAGTTCTCCGGCACTCCAATAGTAAAATTCAAAAACTTTATTAGTACCACATAGGTATATTAAATAAAATAAAATCAATATCAAAAACGCCTACGCGTTTCACACCCCATGGGTGCTTACTCATGGCATGAAAAATTTTAAAAATTATGCGGTTTAAATACCTTATACTATTGAGCGGTTTCCGGTGGATGACCACTCCCATCATCCGGTTCATCATGGAACATCTGTCCATCTGTGTATTGCACGTATGTTGCCCTCCCACACGAAATAGTATCCGGTTCATCTCTTAACTAAACAGGAACAACCCACGCTAACGTTCTGGCAGCGTGGCCATTCCTGAGTTTCCCCATTACTTCCGGGTTCCCGGGGTCATGTGGGGCAGTTTTTGTTAGAAAACCATTTATTTAAGTGATCCAGTATTTTATATGTTTCAAACTATTTTTGCTAAATATATGAAATATGCTCATTTTAATTTGTGAAAAGCATGTTTCTTATGTTTGGCCCATAAGGCTGTTCCTATTATTTGAGCAACTTTGATGCTTTCCCATCATAGTTTCCTGCATCCTTTTTTAACTGTTCTGTGCCTGCTTCAACTACATAATGGATGTTTCAACTATTTCAGCCTTTTGTTATGGATGGAATTAAACATAAATCTTTTCTTTATGTAATTTTCTGCTTTAGAAATCCACTAGTAAGCAATGTCGGGGCAAAATTGTCCCAAAGATGCATAAATTTACAAACAGGAACTTTACCAACATTTCATATTCGACAAAGATTGTTATTTTCTGCAATGTATGTAATTCTCTCAAATCTCACAAAATTACACAAACCTATTTGCATCTTTTTACTGCAAATTCATGAGCAACTGGAGGTTTATCCATAAAGATGTGTATTCAACTGTTAAAGCGTATTTGTGTCACAGCATTGCAAATTCCCTTAGTGAAGAAGGGAACATTGTCAGACATGATTTCTTGTGTAGTGAGATACCTAGTCATGCATTATGCTACACATGGAAGCCCTGCCATTAGCCCCTACTTTTATCTGGCAAAGCGGGCGAATGTCAGGCATCTGTTCATTGTCCTTTGCTTGGAATCCTACTAGCAGCCTGCTGCTCCAGTCTTGGCTGTTTTGTTCACTGTGCTATTCAGGCAGTGGGATTTGTTGGTCAGAATATAGCAGTGTTCGAACTATCTGCTGGACTGGTGTTGAACTGATTGACTATGCACCTATGCACAGGTGCTGCCTGTTAATTAATCATCTACCTACAGGAGCAGTTTTGGCCCTATTGATGCCCTGGACGAACCACCCCTTGACCTCCCCCCCGTGACAGCCCCTGCCCCGCACAACCCCTGTGCCCCCCAACTCACCTCCTCCAACGTTCCAGCGATTCACCTCCTCTAATGAGGTAAGTTGAATGTGACGGCACTCCTTAGATGCTTCGGGCCTTGCCAATAGCTACTGAATACAGCCGACAAGACCCAAAGCAGCCAAGGAGCGCTATCGCATTCAACTTACCTCATTAGAGGAGGTGCATTGTCGGAACACTGTTGGAGGTGAGTTTAGCTATGGGAAATGTGCAAGGTGAGATAGAAGATAGAATTTTCACAGAATAAAGTTAATGGGATAGTGTGAGACTGATGTCACTACCCTCCACTTGTTGAATTCACCTCACTCCACATGACTTTTCATTCTACTTCTATCCACCTAAATATGCCATAGTATGCATCTGACAGTGTTCAGTGCTGTCCACTTGTTCAATAAGTGTATTCACCACTTAGTCAAGAATGAAAAGTGAGTTTGCCTCTATTTTGGCAACACAACTCAAATTGTAGTGAAGTGAATTGAACAGGTGAATTCGGACTTTAGCCAATAAGGTTCAATGTTTGTTTCTGGGGTAAATATTGTGAATCATTTTAAACTATTGAGAATGTCATTAAAAAGATTGCTGATTTATTTTTGCATGATCTAGGTTCTTGCATATTTTTCCAGATTTGCTGTGTTTTACTGCTTGATTTGCTACTTAAACATTTAATTTTTTTTTCCATTCAGTCCACAGCAATTAAGACATCAAATTACAAATCTAAATTATCGCACATTTTATTTGTGTTGTAATTAAAAAACATAACATTAGGATTTATAGTTGGACAATCCCCAAAAAGGCAGATTAGGGAAAATGCTTTGACATTGGGAGTTCTATAACATGGTCATTAGACAGGAGGCTTTTACTACACCATCACATTAATATTCAACTACTAATGTGGTTTTCACAGAACGTCCAAAAAGTATATATCCCCAGCAGGATGTTGAAAACTTTTTATAGTAAAGATTCAACCACTGCGAATGTGTGGAAACATTCCAGATTTTTTAATGTGCCCATGAGCAGCCTCTTATACCATACAGACAGGACCTTTGAATCTTGTCTACAGCCACCACAGTTCACTACAAACCTTAAGAGTGTACCTGACAGACTCCATGATCAAACCTTTCCACTTTTCTCTCCACAAGCTCTGCTATTTTGACCTACACACAACCAGGAGCTCTCAAGATTTAGTCAATCTTGCTACTTTCCATTCCATTTCTATTCTTCTAACCACTTTTTCTAAATGGACCCCTTAGCACATTATGTAGCTATAAGAATGACTGTAGTGCTTGTGTGTTGCTGGTTTATAAATATCAGCTAAATTTATCATTAAATCAATTGTTTACTGAGATATAGATACCCATGACAACTAATTAGCAGTTAGCAAACAATCACTGGTATAGGATATAGTCATCTGATGATTTTAGGTCATTAGTAAGGATAGGTGGAGAACTCCTGGTTTTTGTTTTGGTTCAGGATTGGATACATCATCTTGTGTTATTTTTTATTAGGTTCTGATATTTTCATAGAGGTTTTGGTTTAAGATTTTTCTTAAACTAGGGGAAAAAATTAAGTATTTTTTTATCCTTATTTGACCAATGCACAGTGTGTGAATTCTTATACAAGTTATAAATACCTGCATTAAAGTTACCCTCACCTTTTTTGTTGTCTTCTCTTCTAAATCATGATGCAGTCCTAGTTGATTCCATGTTATTTGCAAAATCCTCACTTCTTCATCATCTTTCTTGATCCGCTGCCACTACAACTGAGCAAGATCTGAACTATGGACCCTATCTAACAGGAAACTGCCTACCTATAGACTTGTATTGGAGATAAAGAAGTTTTTTTGTCTTTTTTTTTTTTTTGGTGATTAGCAGCCGGTGTGATGACAACGTGGGGGAGAGCTTCCCAAACAAAATGGGCCCATCATGGACTACTTCATGGGTCAGAAGAGAAGACATCATAAAATGTAAGGATACATGTAAGCCTGGCTGTATGCTGCATCGCTGCCTCAGTGAGGATAAGGGGAAAGTTTGCTCTTATTTTTATTTAACATGTTATTTGCAGGTTTTTCAGTAATTCAGGGAGGTTTGAAGCTGAGGTTCAAAACTTTCAGTGAGGTTCACTAAGGTAAATAATCATTCAAACTTTGAAAGTGACTAGGATCTGTAATGTCAGACTTGGTCAGATTAAGCCAAATCCAATGAGCACATCCCTGGTTATTAGACCACTGTAAATGATTGCCCCTGTTGATACATTTTCATGTTTAATGCAACATATTGTGGTAGGGAAAAACAATAACCCAACAGGGTATATAGTAATGTCCAGATTTTTAGTCTTGGATTCTGATTTGAATTTTGCTGGGTTTTTGGTTATTGCAATAGTCCCTTTAAAGTTTCTATTTATTTATTTACAGTTGGGTACATCTATATCAGATACCAATATTAAATTAATAGCTCAAGCTATTCTCAAGTGGTTCCCCTTAATAAAGGGGTTTATACAACTCCATGATATCTTGGGATATTACATGGATCTGCCACTTTTGTGCTATGGAAGTGACGTGTTCTTTCCCTACCAGCAGACCCTTACTTTCCTTCATTGTGAGCTCAATGATATCATTCCACTGAATACTTAGGCACTGTGGTTCTTAATGATGTTCTTATGTTGTTAATTCTCAGAACTAAGGAAAATACTGTATGAAAACACTGCTAAATGAGATGTGAAGGCAGATTTTTTTTAAAAAAATCTGCTTATGGCTTGTTTTCAGCTTGAAGAGACAGTACAGCATCTCAACAATGCTAACAAAGAAAAGGATACATTTGGTTTCCAGGTGATTCTACATTCTATATATTGCCAGTGACAGTAATGTGTCAGAAATAAATTAGCATAATTGCATCTTATACAGTTTCTATGTTCGTAGTTTATTACATTCCACAACTTTCCTCAGTAATGCTAGTATGATTAACACGGACTGGAGAAGAACAACATTGGTAATCACATTTCAAATTCCACAGAGTGAAACACTGGTTAGTGGTTATATTCATTTCCTATGAAATAGAGTATTGTAATTTTAAAGGATATTTTTTTTTTCATTTTCCTTTGTATTACAAAATACAAGTTATCTTTTCCAGGTTATCCACCTGTTTTATAATAAGCCTGTATGCCCTTCATTCTCTACATGTTGTTTTGGGGTCTTTACTGTGTGGATTTATGTATAAATTATATGTTTTAATATGAAAGTGTATATATATGAGATCAATATCAGATAAAAAAAACCATAAGGAGCCATGCTGTATGTAAACTTATATACACTTTTAGATGGCAATAGGGCCCCTATGCTTTATCCCTGGCAATAGTTCAAGGTAAGTGATGTGGATTTGCACTAAAAATTAGTTAGTATAGTGCTTTATACAAAGAATATTGGCATTCTAATACCTTGAATTAAAGGGAATATTTAGAAAGGCAGAGCTAGACTTAAATGAGGCTCCTGACAGATCATGATGAATATTCAGCCACTTGTATCATGCAGTAGTTATTCTGCACATTGTTGGTGCATTTGTTATTCATTTACATTGACTTAATGTTCCACCCAGGTTTCAGTTATTTGCAATGCACATTAGCTACATGGAGTTGCATTGTTCCCTGTCACCTTAATTAACCTTTGGTTGTACTGTTAAATCCCATTTCCATTAACCCATTTGTTAGATTACAAATAGCTCATTATCCCAATTTGTATTGCACAGACACTTTCCCAGTTTCCTATCAGTTGTAACCCAACCCACTTTGCTACATCACAGAGTTTGAAGAATACACAAGAATTAGGAAGTGGTGAATGCATGTGAATTCTGACCATTACCAGACTGTTAGGAGTTTAATGAATGTTGAGATTAATAATAATCTCTAAAAATTGTTAATACAGCACTGACCACAGCACACACAAGAACTTGGGTTGTGTATGTACTGACAGCTCCCTGTTACCTGATTGTTATATTCTGTATTAATTGACAATAATGGGAGCATTTCATCTGAGAGGCAGACAATAAAAAAATACATTTTGAGAGTGGACCCTATCTATTAACTAGGGTCAATTCTAGTAAGTGATATTGCTAAGTAATAGAGCACATTATGTTGCTCAAATACTTTTATAGTATAAATCAAGAGTATGTTATTTTGTTATTATTTTATGAATGCCCAAATATCAGTAATTATTTTCAGTGCAGATTTGTTGGACATGTCTCTCCATGCTCAGTAAAATCCCCAGTACACTTTGCAACAGACATAGAAACAGAAACTCAGCAAAACGCTGCAGTAATGTCATTCTAGCCAATGCAAGGCTACTTGTCAAGTGCAAAGTGCATTTACATTTCTTATTGCTGCCCCATCAGGTGATTGGAGTAGGGGAAGAAGCAGGTGTGGTGAGGGAATAGGGTCCATGGGACCCTAGAACATAATTTAAAACTTTTTATTTTGTTATGGGGACATTACTTGACACCAGTCAGTAACTGATTTGTGAGTGGTATACTTCTCTATTTAATAAAGTCATAGGGTGCCAGTAGTTCTTTCTTAACATATCAGAAACAATGCTTATTTAATAGATGGGAGGAAAGAGACTTATTCCAGTAATAACATTACATCACATCCAAACAATGCTAACTTTTTTTTTATCTAATTCTCTCCCTAATTCTCCTGTTTTAAATTCCTGTATTACCAAACGTAAAACAGAACCCAAACCAAGCAGAATCAGAACCTTTAACAAATAATCAAAGCCTAAACAAAACCACATGGAATAGGAAGCACTGAAACAAATGCCAGATGTTTAAGGGTCTTCATTTTAAACCACATCCAGTTAAATTCGGAACATATTATTATTTTACATTTGTTAATAATTTGTATTAAAATGAAATTTATAGTACAAAGGATATGTTCTACAACTGCATGTTTCTGATGTTGTAGAAGTTACAGGCATACAGCCAGCGTTTGCTTTTAACTGATATACTGCTTTGAACTAGTAAAGTTGTTACTTTATAGTGACAGTTTCCCTCAATTATTTCTTCTGAAGTTATAGATTTATTTCATAGCTCACAGATTGCTTTAGAAAACATAGCCCTTCATTATCATTTTTAAGTAATGTTATTCAGAACCTCTTTCTATCCATTTATTTGACCTCCACATATAATCAGAAAGGTCACTAAAACACAAAAAAATTCCAATCAATTATTTTCAAACATGCTATTTTATTAAAAAAAAAGCGTGGGTACAATACATTTTCTATTGTTCTGCCTTAGCTTTCTGTTTGCTTTTTTGTGGCATTTAAAAGCCATTAGTTGAAGAAATAATGTACTTAGAATGCTGAAACATGACTATTATTTTGTTAGTATCTATTATAATTATTTTCTCCATAACTACAGGAAAAAGTACTAATATAGGCCCTCGGTCTTTGCTGGGGCTCATTTTAAGATGATTAATGGGAAAATTTAATTTTAGAACAGATTTAGAATATTTTTTTTCTATGAAATGCTATTTTGCTATATCACTTTAATTCTAAAACATTACATGATTTTATATTTCAAAACCATAAAGCTAAGAAGATTGGATCATTCCTTTCTAGCTACACGTCCACTTTGTTCTTATTTGGGCATTGCTTTCTAATATCTCTCAAGATCATGTAGCCCCCCCCCCCCCCAACTCAAAGCCTTATTAAGACAAGCATGATAAATAGTTAAATAAAAATATGCAACATTGTCATGGCAGGAAAGAAACTATATACTTTATACCCAGCAAGGTCCTAGGAAACAAGAAATTGAGAAACATATATTCATTCTGTATTTTGTGCGACCTTTGATTTTATTTGCTTTGTTTATGCTTCAAATACACGACAAGACCCTCTACACCAGCTCCTGCATATTGTCACGAGCTGATGCTCTTACCTGTACACCAGTAAGTGCTGAGGCTCAGATTTCCCATAGTGCTTCCTGGTATTCAGCCAATCAGCTGCTGCTGATATCACATATGACATCAGTGGTGCCAAATTCCAAAATGGGAAGGCGCTGCTCTAGTGTCTGTCAACTTCTGTCTGAGGCTTTGTTGTACTGATCTCCTGTCTCAATTTAACACTGCTTAAACTGCTCCTTGTGCCTTCTCAGAAGTCCTGCTTCATCATCAGCTTACATTGCAGACCCTTGAGTGTCAGCTCTGCAGCACAGTCTTCCAGAACATCTTTAGGTATTTTTCTCCTTTGTTTCTGGCTGGCTGCTCCAAATGCTTGGTGTCTCTGCTCCATGCTTAAAGGTACACTATGATCCAAGTGATCTAGTGAGTGGTGCAGTTCTGCAGTTCCTGTATCTATCAGTGTCTCCGTAAGTGCTTCAATCAGTTGCCACCAGTGGGAGTTAAACCAATGGCCACAACCTGGGAGTCTCCTCACCACAAAAGCTATACTCCCTGCAGGAGTTTAAACGTGAAGAATGGAGGCTCCTTTGACTCCAGGCTCAGCATTATCCTGTGCCAATCCCACTGCAGTAAGGAGAATCAACTTCCTTCTTGTTTCTGCACTATCCTGCACTTGTTTCAGTAAACCTCAGTGCTTCCAGAGATGTAATGGACTCTAATTGCTTCAGTTCCTCCAATGGCATTCAATCCAGCAGTACCCCATGTGTGTTTCTATACACTTCACTGCATTCCAATGCAACTACACCACTGGAAGGCTGGCAGGTAGCTACAGAATGGGGCAATTAGGTTAAAACCTCAGGTTTACTCTTTCAATAGATCAAAATGGGAAAATAAAGCTTTAAAGTGCACTAATGAAGTTTCTAAACTATAGAATAAAACTATATAGAACTATATATATATATATATATATATATATATATATAACTATAAAATAGGCACTTAAAGATATAGGCAGCAATCTGACCCCCTGCTGTCAATAAATATTAATTCCTGACTGAGGTTTGATTAACTTCAATGAGGTTAAAGAGCTAACATGTGTTTAGATGGGGTGGAGTTAACAAGGGAGATGCCTGAGCAGTGAGGAAGATTAAAAAATATAATGGCATACAATAGAAAAATTATTTTGATGGTGTTACTCAAATTCCCCATTTATTTATTTATTTTAATTTATTTT
>WMED01003878.1:0-21500 GCA_019650415.1 Pipa parva
TCAGCAAGTACATGTGGGGGCAATGGCACCTCAGCAAGTACATGTGGGGGCAATGGCACCAAAGCAAGTATATGTGGGGGAATGGCACTGCAGTAGTAGAGAAAAGATGATTTAATTAATTCTTCCAGATTAGAGAAATTGGTCCATTGTGTTGTATGCCCTGAAAATTACAGAGATGTAAATATACGCTCTGTGTACATGGTACGTTTATTATATGTTTGCCTAAGTTTTGTCAAATGCATCATGCACAAGTTTGCAACAGGTGAAATATTTCAAATTTAACAGGACCATCAGCAATGATTACACACTGATTGAAAATACATAATTAATGCATAATATTTACTTACATTATACGTGAGTATATGTGAGTTTACAACTTACTTTTATGCATGTTTGGAGATTTCCCTAAATGGGTATATTTACAGTGAGAATAATTACGGCATGTTATGCGAAACTAAAAATGTTTACTGTTATATGGCAAAGTGACTCAACGCCTGAATATTTATTCTTATTTTAAAGCTAGTGTAAAACTGACTTAAATTTGGTGAGCAATTGTATGAAAGCCATGCATGGCAGTTGATGATCTCATATTGGCTCGCTTCCTGAGATGAAAACTGCACTTATAAGCAAAGGGTGTGCTTTGAAGGGAGCTGCAAGCATTAATGTCAAATAAATCCCCATATTGCTTATATGTGTATGTGTGTTTCTATATCTTCCCACATCTCTTTATCAAAGAGTTATAAAATAATAGGTCTAGTAAAATACTCCAAAGTGAAAATTGTAGACCAGTAATGCCAGAAATAAAATGTCACATAGTTTTCATTCCTACAGAATACTGGTAATAAATATTATCTTTGAGTCTGAATGTCTAATTTGTATTGTTTCGTGTTCATTTTTCTTTGGAGTTGTAGGCCAACTTTTAATTGTTCAGTAACCAACCTCCTGCCGTGTACTATTATTTTCTTTTTACGAAAATGATACATAATCATGAAGTGCCCGAGAAAGCCCATTTAGACTGAAATCAGCAAAGAGAGTGAGAGATCACAAAGCAATAAAAGTCATGAATTCAACTTCAGAGGCAGTATTTTTTATAGCTAGTGCAAAGGAATAACTGCCTTGCCAGTCCAAATGGCAATTTTCTTATTTTGATGTTACTAGTCCTTTAAGATGGTTATTCCACATTTACAGTATCTGACCGCATTGTCCTAACATTCTAATATTGGTTATATAGGGTTGTGTGGCTGAATATCTGCAATTAACATTCATTCTTCATTTATATTCTCTAAACTTTAGGATTGCTGCAGCCTACTAGATTAATGCAAGCAGCATGTTGTACAACAAACACATTCTAGCGATGTTATTCTCATTTTCATTACTTGCGAGTCCCCTTCATTTCTCAGTTCAGTAGACATTAATACATTTTTCTATTAAGTTGTCATTTTATTAAACTACAGCAATGCAAATCTCACACTGGTTTATGACAGCTACGAACTTTTACAAGACAAAACCATAGCCCAAATCTACAAGAATTGTATCATAGGGTACATCAGTGACTGCTAGCTGGGAGTTTGGAATTCATCACTGTCCTCAAATGAGGTTATGTCATTTTCAGCATGCGTATTATGAAAGCTTATGTTGAAAGAAAAGAAATTAATAATTTCAGCTTCCCTTAGTGGCACATTTACCTGAAATAAACTATTTCTGTTGATTCCGATGTTACATTTCAGTGGTCAGATTATCTGCTCGTCTGTCTACTCTATCTATACGCCTGTCTCATCCATCCATACAATGCTGTGCCTTTGTGGAAAAGGGATAGCATTAGTTATTTCATTAAGCCTGCTCTTCCACAATATGTATAGAAAACAAACAAGCCGCTCAATTCCCCTAAATCCAATAACGTGGAAAAGCCGGGTGCTCAGGAGAAAGCAGGACTGGATTCATCAAAGAAAGAGAAAAATCTCCGGTGCTCCGAAAATATAAAAAATGATCTTTATTTTTTAATAAAGATCATTTTTTATATTTTCGGAGCGCCGGAGATTTTTCTCTTTCTTCCATAATATGTGATTGGTCTAATGCTAGAAACTTCACCATGATATGAATATCCTACTGGACAAGGGACAAGAATGAAGGAAATTGGAGTTGAATGAATGGATACATGTTCTTTGGCTGCACAAGTGGCATTAAGTGGCATTGTGAAGATTCCAGCACAACTATAGGACCACTTTTAGTGGTAGTTGGTGAATCATTACATGCATCACAAACAGACCTGTTCAGCATTTTTATTATTATTATTACTCTACAATTATTATTGTAGGATTATTCTTGGTGTGACAGGCCACCATCCATGTGTCAGCATGCCTGATAGGTAAATGCATGCAGCAGTACAGTAACACCAATAATCACTATTTTGGAAATACATTTGTAGTCCGTTAATATGAACACATCGCAAATTCTTTCTTTAACACTTGTCTTCTTTTTAACGCATTTCTATTCACAAAGGTTTGTAAGTGTCCTGATCTCTTTTGTTATTTAATGCAAAATATTTTGCCCAATTTTATAATACATTTTATAGCAAGTCACCAAGCTTTGTTTGGTTCTTACTCCAACAAAATATATTCTAGATACTTGCCTATTGTTTCCGGATTTTATGTAGACCATAATTTTATTTCAATATTTTTCTAATACATCAAATAGTACGTTAGTATTCACTGTTGTAAATAATACATGTACAATGGAATTTACCCCCGCCTTCTAATGAGAACTACATTGCATCATGGTATTTGGTTTCATTTTGATCATGTATCTTCTGAAACATTTTAATGTCGTAGCAAGTACATTTTTCTCTTACACTGACAAAAGCAAAGAGTTAACAAAAGCAACAATATCAAATTGATACAATCTTGTGACTAAATACCATTACATTGCATCATGGGAAATGTATCCATTAAGCCTATGCAATTTCTAAAAACTGGTAATGCTGCTGCATATAATTTTAATTTAAGTCATGGCAGAGTTGAATCACCTATGGTTGGTCATAGAAGCCTTCAGTGACTTCTAATCACGTTAGAAAGCGTATATCAGCATGCAGTAATGCTGAAATGTTATACTGATCCATCACTGCTTACCTATCAAATGCACATCCCCCTCTTCCATAGTGTATTGGAAATCTATTATATATTTTACAAATGACACTAAGTGAGAAAACATATTCAACAACATATGCTGTTTTGAGATCAATATGTTAGATGGGGCTGCCAGTTATTCTTTGTAAATGGAATAGTCGGTATAGTTTATAGATGATGAGTCATGGCACATTGGGAATTGTGATTTAAAAACATTTATTAAACATGATTTTCAGGAGCACATTTGCAGTGGGTGAGCTTTAAAACAATTTTGTGTTTTTTGTTTTTTTTTAGTCACAATGCCTATTATACAGGATATACAGGGCAGTGCGGGTTTCCTCCGGGCACTCCGGTTTCCTCCCACAATCCAAAAACATACGTGTGTGTGACTGAACAGGAAAACTAGATTGTAAGCTCCATGGGGCAAGGACTTGTTAAAACACTTTCCAGTCAATTATGTTCCTGAAAAATAAGAACTATTGCCAACTATTGATAATAACCCTGAATGTTGCAGTTCAGATGACAGACATATGACAGAATATTAGATGACTGTTCATGTTATATAATTAGACGGTCTGTCTTCTTTCAGTACAAATAACAGGAAACAGACAGAAATCCTTGATTTTATTTATCAGATTGTTACATTGTATTAGCAGCTACTTAACATGACTGAACGCTATCTGTTTGTTATTGACCAGGACTGTGATCTGGTGAATTGGTCCATATGTAAAACACCATATGTTACGCTTAAAGTGCACCTGTCACCTCAAAACTAAATACTAAATTAGGTTGTATTAATGAAATAAAGGTTTTTGTAAATATATTTGTATTTTTAAAAATGTACCTTAATACAGCATTTCTCTCTGTCATCTTCCCTGTCAGCCCGACTTTTCTTTCCTGAGTTAGGTGGGTGGGGCTAATTGATGATTGACATTATAGCTCCTCCAATCAGATCCTTGCTAGATTGTGATTTAAGGGATCTGATTGAAGGAGCAATAAAGTAAATCAGGAGTCACCAACTAAAATTAACCGAGGTCCAAATTTAAAAATTTACCAGAAGCAAAGGTCCGGAACATCAAATTTTTCTCACTTGGACCAATGCCAGCAGCTTTGCTTGTCCTCCACATGTAAACAGATGGGCGGATTTGATTGGCTGATTTATATCATGTCTGCTGTTTTACCATAATGGTTGGATGATTTGCACCCATTAGAATAAAAATATGCAGAGTTAATCAAATATGTTAATATGAGATTGGGTCTGGACAGGATGGCGTTCAGGTCCGGATCCGGACCGCGGTCTGCCTGTTAGTGACCTCTGATATAAATCATCATAGCCCTACCCACCCGATACTTGGGAAAGAAAAGACAGCGAAGATGAGAGAGAGAAACGCCGTATAAAGGTACATTTATATATTGGGAAAGAAAAGACAGGGAAGATGAGAGAGAGAAACGCCGTATAAAGGTACATTTATATATATGTTTACAAAAACTTTATTTCATTAGTACAACCTAAATTAGTATTAGCTTTGAGGTGACAGGTCCACTTTAAATTTTGTATGCATAGAAACAATGTTTCCTTAATCATACTTTGTGCTATTTTTAGACTTTATTGGTTTTATTCAAGTGAATGCAAAGCAAAAATGCTTTTATTTAATAGAGTCTATTGCGCAACAACGATATAATAACACTGTACAGTGCTGCCTGTTTTTATCAATGTAAAAATGTGGACTTACAGTTTACTTAAAGGAACAATTAACTCCTACATTTATTTTCCCATTAAGTTTTTGGTGTTAAATACACACATTTTTGTAATATATTGTTTACTTTTATTGGTTTTGAATTTGAAGAAGAACTAATGTTCCCTAACCTTAACTGATATGCTGAAAATACAGGGCCTGATTATCGTGAGATGAAAGCCAATCTAGCAGCAGTACACTTAGGGGGTTATAAACTAAAGTCTGAATTGTTGCATAAAGGTGTGAATTCACCAGCTAAAGGCAGTCACAATAGACTGCTACTGTCGCAGTTGCAACTTCATTATGGTAATATTGTCGCAGTTGCGACTTTACTATGGGAATATTGTCGCAGTCACAGATTTGCTATGGGAATCCGCTTAGCCAATAAGTGTACTGCTGCTAGATTGTTCAGGTAAGTATACGTTACAGCAATAGTTCTCCTTTAAAACTGTCTTATCGTTTGATGCAGGACCACAGATGTAGATAATAAAAACAAGGATACATCAGCCCAAATATCTTGGTTTTAATTAGTAAAAGGATGTACATAGCTCTATGTATACCCTCACCTTACATTATCAGTGGCTCATTTTTTAATTTTCTAAGTTCCTACAAAGCTAGAGTGACCAGTATTGTCCCAACTGCATATTTAAATAATTTTCATACTTCATGTGAGATGTAATCAGGTTTGTAGCATTGCTAGAGATTCAAGGGGTTGTTCACTAAAGTCCGAATTGTTGCAAATAGGTGCGAATTCACTAGATAAAGACAGTCGCAATAGACTGCTGCTGTTGCAGTCGTGTCTTTATAATGAGAATATTGTCGCAGTTGTGACTTTACTCTGGAAAATTGTTGCAGTCGCAACTTTAAAAATTGCCACGGTCGCACATTTGCTATGGGAATCCGCTGTTTGAGAATTCGACAGTCGAATTCGCACCTTAGTAAATAACCCCCGCTCATATTTTCCTGCAATGCTGCAATGGATCAACATTGCAGCATTGCAGGAAAATAGGCTGAACTGTGGATGGACTTGTGTCTTTTTTCAGCCTTATAAACTATGTAAACTATGTAAACTATGTTTAACAAGTGGCCTAAATAATACTTTGTGGGAGTTATTTATCAAGCATTTTTGGGATTTTTAAAGAACAAAAATAAATTTTTGATATAAAAAAATGCATAAAAAAATTATTTCTTATATGGCAAAAAGAGTATTTTTAAATAGGCAATATCAACATAATAAAATAAAGACTGGTCCTCCAGCAATAGGCCTTTAAAAAACCTTTTTGACTTTGGTAAATATCTTGAGCTTGCTCTACTGCAGTGCTGTGCAAGACCTTTCTTTTATGTCCACGCTAGCTTCTCAATGGTGCGTAGGTCCATAATCCTTACTGACACTTTCTTTTAGCTGGATTGCAGTTGTGAGAAATTATGAAATAGCTCTCGCATAACAATTCATTAAAATTTTAACTCCCAGTATGTCAGCTTCTAAATCTCAATCATATTACACCGGCCCAAGGCAACCATTTTAATAACCGCAAAATAGCTGATTTTTTTCCTGAGCATTTAAGCTCAGAGGAAATCTATCTAAGTTGGCTATTGTCTCCAGGCATCCATTATGCCTTATAAAAGCTGTTATTGTCAGCTTGCTACCCATTACCTAAAGTTAATAACATGTTAATTTCTCAGAGTACAGCTCTTATGAAAACTCAGAATCCAGCTTCATTTGTCAGGGAAGAGAAGCAGAAAAAGTAGAGATTTTTTTGATGGTGTATTTAGAACGTGTTGTAGATAAATTGGTATTCACTATTGCTGTGTTCTGAATTCCACTGAGAAGTTGTTACAGGCTAGCAAAGAAAAATGGGGGCAGAATGAATGTTATCGCAGCCTTTCAGATATTCCTGGAATGGCTCTGCGTTTTTTTTATCATTTATTGTGTACTAGCAAACAGATGCTGTGAGACTTCAACATCTTAGCGCTGTGAAGAAAATGGCAGCTGCTTTCCTAATCCTATGAAACTTATTTAACAATGTTTATGTTATGCTATTCAGGGTAGAATTACTTTTTTTTTTTTTTGTCAGTTTAAGGTTTGAAACGCTAAACCTCTGGCCAGAAATGCTATAGATTATAGTCAACAGAGAAAAATAACACTCTGTGTTTCATGCATCAAGTAAATGGATATGAAGATGCCAATTTAATTCGCTATGGTGCCGAAGCCTGTTCGTTTGTACAGAAGTCAAAAGCTTCTCTCTTGTGAAGAAAAGACATCCATTCCAATATACCTTTCTTGGCATCAGACATATTAAATAACCACACTTTCAATTTGTGTTGCATAGCAACATTCCCGATATACAACCAATTATGACAGTATGGAAACGGGAAATAAGTTTATTGCAAAAGACCTGCAGTTTTACAAAAAACACAATTTATCAGAGTTTTGTTTAAGCCTGAGTATTTTGAAAATACAGAGGTTTATTTTATAAGGCAAGTAACCTAAGAGAAAGGAGATTGTGTAGACTGACATGAGAGTTACTCCTTTGCAATACTTTTAAAAATGTGATAGTTGAATTTTCAGTTTTTATTTGTTTGTAACATCTCTCTACTTACCAAAATTGGCTTTCAAGGGCACTTCATAAACATGATGCAAATTTCATCATTTAGTAGTGGCTTTATAATTGGGAGCCAATGGTTTTTTTAGATCCTAAAAGGGGCAGTGGATGGACAAGAAAGATGGAGTTTGGGGCAGAGATACCCCATTTTAAATGTCTTAAAGATCCATAGGAAACAATGGAACAAGGTGGGGATTTCTTTACAAATAAATAATGGCTGCAAGCACAAGCAATGGAAACAAACCTTTAAAATAATATAAATCAGGAATTCAACTTCAAAGATGGCAGTTTTTGTACTAAGTAGGACAAATTGCCAAGCTACAGCAAATAGGATTTTTCCTTTTTTGGTGTAATAGTTCCTTTAATGGACAATTTGTCAATAAATAGTTTTGACTTTCATTTTATATATGCTTTTGTATATTACATTCAGTCAGAGGAGGCTTAGCTATTTTTATTTATTAAGATTGGTAGGGGCAAATCAACACATACTACTTCAGCATCTTAGAGAAATAGATTTCCTATCGATTTTGTCCTCTCAGCGCACTAGAGCTATTTGTGGCGACCAGTGCAGTAGCCCACTTGGCTTGTTATCTTTTATTAGGAACTATTATAAACAAAATGTAAAATTACTGTCTTTACACAATCCATCAGTGTAATATTCCTGTGTAATATAAGCCTTAAAATCAACTTTGAAAATTCACTACATCATAACAACCTAACCATAAAATGTACCTGTCCAAAATGATTAATTCTGGAAAATATGTAAATATCATGATGGTCTATCTGTACAGGGTATGACATAATACAGGGGATTGTATGTCTTTTATATATAATTTGCTTAAACCAGATAATCCGCATACTTCCATTCCATTATATATACATATTAATTTGTTAGCTGCTGTATAGTGCTAATGCACTATAAGGTATCATACTCATACTTGTATGTTAATGTGGCATGGACTGTCAGTGTAATAGATCTTGGCTCTGTTTGTATATTTTAAAGTACATTTACATTTATTGATGTTTTTATATTTGCAGACATGTCTGGAATTGGAACGTTATTTGCAGACAGAACCCAAGAAAATGTCTGAGACTTTGGGAGAAGATATAGACTGTTTCCTCAACTCCTCTATTGCTCAAGCTGCAGAGTGCAGTGTGCGTAAGCTGGACCCCATTGTAATTCCAGTGGACATTAGCACATATGAAAAACGTCCTAGCATGGACCTGTTGCTTTCACAGGACAAACTACTATCAGAGACGTGTGTCAGCCTACAGCCTGCCAGTTCTTCTGCAGAATGCTTCACATCTGTAAATCAAGCTCAGCTAAATGCAGTTACATCCCTAACACCACCATCATCCCCAGAACTTAGTAGGCACCTTGTTAAAACTCCTCAGTCCCTCTCTGCACTGGATGGCACAGTGACCTTAAAGTTAGTTGCAAAAAAGGCATCTGTCAGCTTGGGAAAGGCAGCAGAGTCTGTATCAACCGCTGTCACGTCAAAGTGTGGCCTGAGTGATAGTGAACAACCTGGGGGTTCCGGAGAATCTTCTCCAGAAAATAAGAAAAGGGTTCATCGATGCCAGTTTAATGGCTGCAGGAAAGTCTACACGAAAAGTTCACATTTGAAAGCCCACCAGAGGACACATACAGGTAATTCTATTGTTCTGATTGGTTAACTCCTTTTTAAATAAACATTCTGCCACATGTGGGGTGAGGGGGGAACGTATAGAATAGCAATAACATGCAAAAAGAAGAGTAGTTTTGTAACAATGTGCGTTCATTGATACCAATGTATGTCTGTTTTTTCTTTTTCACAAAAATCAGTGATGAAGTCCAAGAGCAAATGATGTATAAACATTCTGAGACCCATTTTATGGTTTTATGTAGTTAAATAGGGAGAAAAATTGTAATTTCTAATGTTTCATGTACAAACCAGTCATTAGTGTGCAAAAAGGAAGCAAAATGGGAATTGCTAACTTTTTGCACACAAAAAATAAGAAAACATATCAAGGTGTGCATTAATTACATTTTTTGTCACAATATAAATATTTAGACCATGCTATGTTGATAAAAAGAGCTGTATTGATTGGGTCCATATATGACACTAAATTCAGATATGCTCTAGATAAAATAAGACTGCAGTATACGGCTGAAATAAAATGCCATGAATAAAAAATGAATTAGCAGTGTTCTGATGTGTTCTTATGCCATTTTTAGCTCCGATCTAATGAAACTGATCATCGACATTTAGTGACATTTATGGCTTTCCAAGTCTAAAATAATTGGCTCCATTTCTACAGCTGGTAGTATCCCCCATTTTGGAACAGTAACTCAGTGGCTGATGACTGTCTTGTTACATTAACTGTCACATTGATGTGATGATATACTCAGCTTGTGCCTATATACAGGCCTGTTTGTGTGAATTATAGTGTGATTGTCTATAGATGTGTCCACTGTAAAAGACATTCAGATCACCTGCAGGCTTAAGATGAAAAAAAAATATCTTGGTAAAACCCCAGTACCTAATTCCTACTGCTGTATGTATCTCCTACTGCTCCCTTCTCTAACATACATTACAGGTTATCATCTGAGCTCCCCATTCTGCCTCCAACCTATTCGCTATCCCATGTCTCCTTTTTCCTTTCAGGAACCATCTCATGGAGTCCATCATTTCTTACTTTGTTTATTGTGTTCCCAAACAGTTTAGTGAATTGTCTCTCCTGTCTCTACCCTCATCATATCCCTTCCCAGGCTTTCTTTTTTATGTTTTTCTTTTCTATAAAAAGCTCTGTTGATAAGCAGTAATTAACGTGACAGTTGCCTTGTATGTCATCACTTTAGTTGCATTTTGTCATGCAAGACTGCAAGTTGACTTAGCCTTCTGCTGACATTATGTTAATGGCACGGGATAGCTGATATTGCCAGGTATGTAATTGACCCCTACTAAGTGCACTGAAAAATCTCTCTGCAGATACCTTTTAATGTGATTTGTAAAACCGTTTTTACACATTAAATCAACTGAAGGCAATTTCAGATGTAGCATTTTTATAGCAGTGGTAAAGCTGGCATCAAAACACCAAGAAAAAAAAACCTGGCAAAGTACATTCCAGTCAACTTTATGCTAAGTGGTAACCATGACCACTTTTATGTAACGTTGTACGGCACGGCTGCCATTGAAAACAGTCGGCTGTATTTTGTTGCCATTTTGATGTCTGCTCACAGTCAGCATCAAGAGACCATGTCTGACATTGCCAACCAGGGTTAAAATTGGAATCTGTAAGATTTAACCAAATACTGCAAATCCTCCTAGAACTTTACAGTATGGTGCTGGAATTCTAGCTCAGGTTTGCTTACAAAATAATTTCCTCTGCTGGACATTGACTCACACAGCCAGTTCACCTTTGCAAAGAAATCAAATCATGTATCAATAGATGTACAAGTATTATGTAATAGAATGCTGCTGAGGCCTTGGAAACCCAGTATACAGAAATTTTGGGGGAAAACATGGTGCCTATTTCCAAAAGGTACAATGTGGGCAATATTTGTTGTACTGAATTAGAACAGGCAGTAGACATAGAATGTTTTATAGCTGTCTGTCATGCCTGGATTGTGATGTTATATACTTAGAAGGATACTTTACTATTTGCTAGCAACTCTCCCACAGTAATCATATGGTTTATTTTCTACTTTTAGTTAATATGCCCCAGCTCTATCCAACAAATGTTTACAATAATGTCCATTGCTATTGGTTATTTAGTGAAAGAGTGTTTGGAAGAAGAAAAAAGAGAAAAGTAACAGAGAGATCACAAGAGGACATCGACAGAATGCAGAATCGGGCAGATTAGATGGCAGATGAAATTGAAAATGGGATAGCTGCCAAACATTGATTTTTTTCTCTTCTTCTTGGGTTTTTTGGCAGGAGAGATTCTGAAGCCATTTAGTAAGGTTTCAGTTTATTCCTTATTAAAGTGCCAGAGCCTCTAAATATATATATTCAAACAAGCATTAAATAATTATTGTTTTTTGGAATTTTGCACATTTGAGGGCGTCTTAGGTCCCAGTTAGAAGGAGCTTCAACAGTTAACAGTGGCAAATTATTTGAATGAACTTTCATCATTATAGCCACTTTTTCCATTGATCTATGAAGAATTACTAATATATATATATATATATATATATATATATATATATATATACAATATACTGTATATATATATCATAACTAAATAAATATATATTCTATTTTTCTTCCTGAAATCTAATGCTACACATTAGCCACCTAATAATGCTGTGTAGTAATTTAATGCAGTATGACAGCAGTCAAAAGTCATTGGTTGATCATGCCTATCCTACAGAGGCTAGAGCGGTCCACAACCAGTAAGAAACATGATTGGCATTTCTTAAGCTAGCTGTACATATACACCAGTTGATTCATTGATTGTTCAGCCTCATTAAATTGCTTACATTTTACATTTCTTGGGGTTTGACTCTAGCAAAAAATAAATAAGACCGCTCAATCCCATAAAGAGTGAAAAATTACTTGTATCCACAAAAGAGTCAAAATGGGTGCTCAGAGGACTGGATAGGCTCAATCCAACAGACAAGATATAATCAACATAATCCTCGGCACTCCAAAGTAAAAACCGCTGCGGTTGTTGCTATCATGAATTTTGTTTTTAAATACCTGATTTTGTTTTTAATTTGATTTACAATAAAGAAGATTTTCCATTTACTTATGGAGTGCCGAGGATTATGTTGATTATAGTTTGACTCTTTAGCCCAGGAGTCAGCAAACTTTACTATCAAAAGAGCCATTTTGTCCCCTCTTCCACTAAGGAAAAGTGTTTTACCAGTTTTAATTGTTTTTTTTTTTTTTAAATTTTACCTGTTACAACATCAGAATATAACAAAAATAAAATAATATATAAATCAAAATTACATTGATAAATAACCTTTACTCTTTTTATTCATTTGTCAATCAAGGCAGAAGGGAGCCACAACAAAGAGCCATGGTTTGCCCTACCCCTGCTTTAGCCCATTGTGTAACAAATAGGAATCTTCATTGGGTTGTGTCAGTAGTGTATTAAATTCACTAAGGGGGTAATGCAGCAAAGTCCAAAGTCACCTCGCGATCATTCGATTCACTTCGCCAAAATTGTTGCAAGCTCACTTCTGTCCTACAGGCGGACATCGGTGAATGCCTCAAAGCTACTGGATTCGAAGTCTCGAGATTCGTGTGCAGGCCATCAGCGAGCACATAACAGTTTGTGCGAAGTGATGCGAAGGATCCGGAGCTCACTTCGCACTATTGTGAATTACCCCCTAAATCTTTAGGACAGAATGATAAATTGTGTCCTATCAAACGTTGAGATTTCCTATATAATATAATATATATATATATATATTGTATATATACACTGCCATACAACTTTTCTGTTTCTATCTAAATATGCTTATGGTGTTTTTGGTTTTCACTGTTTTGGGGCATCATGTGTGTTCTCAGTGTATTGTGGAAGATCTGTATTTATCCAGGTGGATTTGCCTCTTTATATGCTTTAGGTTGGATGATTAGGCTCGAGTGCATTCATTTTTTTGCAATCTGCACATAATTTAGGCCTATTTTTAGTTCAATCCATTTCCACTATTGGAAAATGTACACATGTGACAGCACAGAGTGTTAAACCTTGTGTTTTGCTGGTTATGTAACAATGGCTATTTTCCTATGTTGTGCTCTTGTTTGTATTGTGGTTTGTGTATGTATATGTGTCTGTATGAACTAATATATACCATTTTATTTTAATATCAATAGAATTCCTTTAGTTGGCAGAAAATTAGGGCTTTTTTTATGTATACCGTATGTTATTTTATTATCATAGATTGAAGTATTAGCTGATTCTAGGTATGGTTTATCTACCATTCAATTTCCTTTAGTTGGTAGTAAATTTGGGTTTAGTTTATGGGATTCAGTGAACATTAGTTTCCAACATATTTACAAGTGTACATGAATGATAGTTGTCTGATGTCTAACCTCTGTGAAAGTATTCTCTATAGACATTAAAGTGAGATTTCATAGAATGGAGCCTCTGAGGTCCCTGATCCCAGTAGCTGTAACAACTTCTGTAATTCCCTCTTTAATTACACCCCCTAACCTAGCCCTGTATTCCCATAATGTAATAGCCCAGAAATTGACATTTTACTGTGGGAGAAACTAAGGGAACCTAAGATTTGTTGTTTATTCTGGGCTGGGAACATGCTACCTCCGACTCCCCTCTCATTCACATGGGACTCCTTATAGGTTAATGGGGATTGAAATGAAAGACCAACAAGCACCAAAATTGCAATAATCCTCAACATGGTGACACATCTCACCTCCCCAATCAGTCACTACAATCTTCTACAATTTTCCGCTAGTCAAATGCACCTATTGAGTCAAATGAACTGACTCTGGATTAAATTACAGCAGATAGAAAACTTTGGGTGAAATTTTTTAAATTCGAAAAAGCCGTTTTACACTGAATTTTTAAAAAAAATTATTGAAAATTCAATTGTGAATTTTTGATATCAGAAATTTGATATCATGATATAAAATTTTTCCATCGAAATTATCGATGTTATGGATTTTTCATAGAAATAAACAGATTGAAAAGTTTCAATCAAATTTTTCAATATTGGAAAAATTTGATATGATATCGAATTTTTAATATTGTGGTTAATTAATTTTATTTTTGTATAAATTACTATTCGATATTGCGATATCGGGTTAAAATGAGCGATATCGTGATATCGATATTTTCAATTTTATTGCATTTCGCCCTTTGTGTCCTTAATCAGGATATAGGATTATATAAATAGGTGGATTACAGTGAATCGATGGAGATTTCACCCCAGTGAAAAATGTTACTCTGCTTTTCATGTACTTTGTTGCTGGTTTGGCCTTTTAACATATTTGGTACTGCTGCACTTCTGCTTTTGGCTATTTGGATTCTGCATTCAGCAATGATTTGTTACCACTAAAGTGGGAAATAGCATTTAAAGAATTTGCCTTGACTGTTTAATAAATACGTAATGTCAGCAAAGTGGGCAGTTTTGCACAGGGATGCAGCACTATGCTATGATAATAATTTTTAAATTAATTTTACTTAGTGTGCATGGATACTGCTGTCATTTTGTCAGTGTTCATTCTTAAAGGAACATCTGTGAGTAAACTTCCAAGACTTGGGTGCGCCAGTCTACCCACACATTGTGAGAATTATAGGACTGGGTAAATGGAGGCAAATAGAGAGGATGCAGAGGTTTTGACAGCTAATTGCCAAAGGAACAGCCATGTAGAATTGTTAACAAAAATCATTGTTAGGTCATATCCTTAAATATTATTAGTTTATTAAGAGTTAAAATACACTTACATGTTTATCCCCACACTCCAGGGAACAGATATAAAAAGAAAAGAGGTAGGAGATCTGTAATTAGGATTATGCACAGTGCTGGGGAAGGTGTTACAGTGGGTAGAGGAAATAAAAATGGGGGAAGTGGAGAGTCATGGAGTGATGATGCTGGTGCTAGGCAACACCATCAGCATTAAATGCAGTTTGCTAATTGGCTAGTCTGTTAAATCTTGGGCATCAGAGCTAGCTTGCTACTCAGCTGTTTCCTAGTTTCTCTGTTGCTAGTCTGCTACATCATTCCTCCTCTCTCTCTCTCTTTCTTTCTCTTTACATTCTGAGGGCTAATTGGCTGACTGGCTGCTTGGTGTTTTTCCTGGGTACCTGTCTGAGCGTGCATATCTGCTGTTCTCCCTGGAGGCACTCAGCAGGAGGGGGAGGGAGAGAGCGAGCGAGAAGGATATGTCAGCAATTAATGGTGCACAAGTGTAAATTCTACAGTGTCTGCCACCTGCGCCCACCCACCCCCCAAATCAGCCCTAAACCAAATTCTGTTCGACTGAGAGCACATCAAAAGCCTGCCTCTTTCAGACTAGCTTTTCAATTGTGCCAAGAGAAACTAAAAAGATATACTGTATATCCATTTGGTTTCCATCCTTACTGGAAGTGCACATTCTCTGTGTATTGACAGTGTCTTGCTTCTCTCTCATTGTCCATCTGGTGTCCAAATGGTTAAATAAATTGAAGTCCCCAAGCAGCTGTGATGCACAGTAAAGGCTTCTTACATAATTAATGATTTGGTTAATAGCTTTTTTACAGTTTAGACCTGTCGAGATTTTCACAGACAGACACATTACCTAATGCATTTCTTTATGTGTTTTGTCTATTGAAAAGTTACAAAGCAGGGTCATTCCTACCCTTTAATTCAATGCTTAATAACTGCCGAAATGGCCAAATGTCACAAATATCCAGACTTTACATACAGAATGTAGGAAATACGGTTTTAAATCAGTCTCAAAACTAATATAATTTCTATTAAATAAAGTAGCTTTTCCCCTTTGTAATAGCGTATCCACATAAGCCATTGATCTGAAGCATGTGCCTTACCAGTTTTTTCTGAACTGCAGCTTTTTGGACTGACTGGGGGATGGTAAAGGAATAAAAATTTAAAAAAAACAAACAGTTTTTGTTCACTACATAATTAACTTTGGGCATCTTTAAATGCCTAAAGATCTTATAGGTGTAACAGTTATATGTTTCCCATCTTAGTGCAAAAGCCAATTATGCTACAAATTGGAACTTGACAGGTTAAAATACTACATATCATTTATGGACACGAGTATACTATGCACTTGATTAAATGCCCAGCAGGCAGACCAATTAGCATTATTACAACATCTAGCTTCTCTCACATAATTTACAGAATGCATTTCAATTTTTGGGCAGGCACAATAGGCCCTGCCTATCCAATATTCTACAGATTGCTCCACTTTTATGTATGTATAACTTTTATTTATAAAGCGCCACAAGTTTACGCAGCGCTGTACAATTCAGCAATACAAATATAACACAGACATGGGAAAAGGGCATTATACAATGCAAGTATAATATCACAAGGATATAACACTTTAAAGGGGGTTATTCACTAAAGTCCGAATTGGTGCGAATTTACCAGATAAAGACAGTCGCAATAGGTTGCTACTGTTGCAGTCGTATCTTTATAATGGGAAAATTCTCGCAATCTTAACTTTAAAAAAAATTGTCACGACTTCACAATGGGAAAATTATTGAGGATTTGCTATGGAAATTCGCTGTTTGAGAATTCGACAGTCGAATTCGCATCTTAGTGAATAACCCCCTTCAAGTGCCAGGCTGTGGTTGAAACAGGAGGTTGGAGGTGTGTGCCCCATAGAGCTTATCTAAATGCAATCTATTGGAAAGCCATGGCATCCAGACCTCTAAACATGGTTTCAGTTTATTCAAATACTAGAGGGGGTTATTCACTAAGTTGTGAATTTGACTGTCGAATTCGCAAACAGCGGATTCTCATAGTAAATCTGCTACAATTTCCCCATTGAAAAGTCACGACATTTTTCCCATAATAAAGTAGCGACAATTTTCCCATAATAAAGTCGCAACTGCGACAATATTCTCATTATAAAGACGTGACTGCGACAGTAGCAGCCTATTGCGACTGTCTTTATCTGGCGAATTCGCACCTATACGCAACAATTCGGACTTTAGGACCTAGAAACAATGTACTGTTTTAGAGCATCACTGTATATATAGAACCCATCCAAGTCATCTGCTATCTCTTCTTGTTTGCTAGAATGTGATGGCAGCTAAAAGAAAATTTAGAATGAAATAAAAAAATAGTTTTGCCCATTTACTTTAAAAAGTTATCATGTTTAGGGACTTTATAGTTTAAATGTATGGTATGATTACCTGTAGTAATTTTCCAAACTGCATTTAAATAGAATCTGCAAATTTATAAAGAGTACTTTACAAGTGATCATATCACTTTAGGAAAAAGAGAAGCATGGGAAATGTAAAATATGTATGTTTTAAAAAGGAAGTTGCTAACCCAGAATTTTCACTTCTTTTTCTCTTTAAGGAAATGGGGAAAATGGCAAAGGTTTACATATTTCATTAATGACAGCATGTGGGGGTTGCAAAAATGATTAAAAGTAGACAAGAGTTCTACAGAAACAAACCAAGAAGTTTATTTAAAAAAAAAAAAATGGCTTCTACAACATTGTAGCATTACTAAGAAATTGTCTCTAAACCTATTATAAGTGCAAAAAAAACATGTATATATGAACATTGGTGTTAATTTTTAGAGGTGTAAGCTCTAGTTAAATTCAAATTAAGTTTTATTGATAATAGAGATAAACTTTTCTATTGTAATCTTTCGTAGCAAATATTACATTGTACACCTGTATGTATGACTCCTTTGGCCCTGCAGAGTCAGTGTACTTATATCTGATTGGACTTTATATTGTGCCTGTTCAGTAAACGTAACCAATTGTGCATGCACAGATAAAAAAAAAAATCGTTCTGTGTATTTTTTGATTTTGCATCCTTTTTTTACGCTAAGGACCGGTTTGTGTAAAAAAAATGTTATCAAAATGTTACCAATGTTGTGTACGTAGTGTAAGTGTAAGTATAAGTAGTAAGTAGTGTAAATATAAGTAGTAAGTAGTGTAAGTATAAGTAGTAGTAAGTAGTGTAAGTATAAGTAATAGTGAGTACTGTAAGTATAAGTAGTAGTGAGTACTGTAAGTATAAGTAGTAGTAAGTAGTGTAAGTATAAGTAGTAAGTAGTGTAAGTATAAGTAGTAGTAAGTAGTGTAAATATAAGTATAAGTAGTGTAAGTATAAGTAGTAGTAAGTAATGTAAATATAAGTAGTAAGTAGTGTAAGTATAAGTAGTAGTAAGTAGTATAAGTAGTAGTAAGTAGTGTAAGTATAAGTAGTAGTAAGTAGTGTAAGTATAAGTAGTAGTAAGTAGTGTAAGTATAAGTAGTAAGTAGTATAAGTAGCAGTAAGTAGTGTAAGTATAAGTAGTAGTAAGTAGTGTAAGTATATGTAAGTAGTGTAAGTAGTATAAGAAAAAGACACTAATGGGAAGTGTTAATACTTTTTTTAGTGCTTGTTACTGTCGCAGTTGCGTCTTTATAATGAGAATATTGTCGCAGGCGTGACTTTATTATGGGAAAATTGTCGCAATCTTAACATTAAAAAATTGTCGCAACTTTACAATGGGGAAATTATAGCGGATTTACTATGGGAATCCGCTTTGTGAATTCGATAGTCGAATTCGCACCTTAGTGAATAACCCCCATTATGTGTTAAAAAGACAAGTGGGGTATGTTTATAAAGGTTTCCGCCATTTTATATGGGATCGAAAACAACGACAAAAAAATGCATCCAAAAGTGGCTTTTCTGACAAAAAGCTTTTGAAAAAAATGAGACACTGTATAATCCAAAATCCTGAGTGGTCAGAAACCTATTCAACTTGTATAAATATCTCCTTAAGTAATGAAATGACATGGGAAATTTCAATAACTATTAAAAGAATGTGAAGCAGAAGTTGTCACCTCTTCTTACAGTGTTCCCATTTCTCAAGTCTTAATTTGCCTCACATTAGGTGTAATATCGTAGGCTTCATAGTGTCTCGGTGCTAGCAGAGGATATGTCATTATTTATATCAGATTCACTACTTTTAGCTTTATTTAAAAGTGCTTTCCCACATAACTATGTGTTACATTACAGAGCAGGCGAGGTATTTCCAGTTTCCCAGTCTAAATGTTCGGAAATGTAATTTGTAATTTAAGCCTTTGGTAAGGTTTAAAGGTATAAATCTCCCTCACTGTTGAGTATGTATTATTCTAATCCCTGCATGCATCTTATGCTTTTCAGTTATTAGAATTTAAAATAAGACACCTATGAGGAAAGATTACATTCACCGCCAAATGGCACACTCAGCTTGAGCCAATCACATTTGGCAATGTAGGAACACTTTCTAGAACTTACAGTTTTATATTTGTGGATACACAGACTCGACAGTATACTCGGTGCTGGATAAACATTTATTAACTTATAAAATGTCGGCAAAAATCACATTGACAACAATTCTGCATTGGGATTAAAGGGAAAAGTGTTCTGTGGTTGTGTTGCAATCCGTAATAAACCAATCTCTGCCTCCTCTGTATACAAAGAGAGGAATGCAGATATTGATACATATACATATGACAATATATCCTTTCATGTAAAAGGAGCTGATTTGAAACTTTTCACCCCCAGTTTGATAAAGAACACAATGGCAGCATGCAGTTTTATACAATCCCATCCCACTCGTGACCTTTCAAACATGAATACATCAGTTTGGAAATGCAGTTTTATCTTAAATGAACCCCCCTGCTTATCCTGAAAGAATTAAATGGACGGTGTAGCTGCCATGAATATCTGCAAGAACTGTGTCTTCATTTTAATAATATTTTTTCAGCACAGTTAAAGCATCTTGTTCTTTTACATGCTGGTAAATTGTTAGTTATGGCAAGCTCATAACAAAGATGCTTCACTGGTCACTATTCTATTGCAGAGTTATTGTTATTGGCTGTCAGTGAGAAGATACCATCAGGATAAAAAAAGCCTTCTCCGTTTAGAATTCACAGACCAAGATATTTTTTTCCTCCACATTTTAAACCTCTAAAAGTTTTGTTCTTCATGTCTTCTAACAAGTAACACATTCTTTAAAGAGGAACTTAGAAGGGCTGGCAGGACAGGGTTTCATACTTACAGTGGGTACTGCTGATTCTGAGCAAGCTGATCGAAGACCTTCAGGTCTATACCTACCAGGATAATGTTAATGGGCTTTTACTTTCCCTTTTCTTTGTTTGCACCAGTGGTGAATGCATGCACAGTAGCACAGTTACAGCAAAACAGCTCCTCTGCAGCAAGACAAACAAGGAAGACAGAGAGCAATAGTCCAGGGACAGTAGGGTGGCCAAGGAAAGTGTGCCTGAAAGCTAAATAGTTAAATATCATACTTTAATAAACACAATTTAGAATCTTTGCAAGCACAGATTGAATGTATAATTGTATTGTATTCATTCACTTATATAGTGCTGATATATTAGGCATCGCTTTACAGAGATTAATCTTTCACTTCAGTCCCTGCCCCATGGAGCTTACAATCTAATTTCTATTCAGTTGCGCACACACACACCTATGTAGTATGTTTTTGGATTGTGGGAGTTAAATGGAGCGCAAACTCCATGTAGATTGATTCCAGGGTAGAACTGAACACAGGACCCAGCACTGCAAGGTAGCATTGCTAACCCCTGAGCCACCGCACTATAAATGTCTTTTTTATGTATTTCCTTTATATGGTGATACTTTTCTTTTGACCTGCTCTAGGACTGGCAGGACCTAATGTAAACAGTCCTTGTAAGATCTTTGCTTGAAATCCTCTTTAAATGGATTGGTTTTAGAAAAACTGGTCAGTATAATGTACCATTTATAATTTATCTCAAATGTCTGTTCAATTTTTCTGGGATAGTAGGGTATACAGGTAGTTTCTTCCCTGTATTTCCTCACTTTTCTTTTGGAGCTAAATAAATTAATAAACACTCCTTGCTTGATCATAGAAATTACATAAGTCCATGGTAAAGCAGGTGTTTTGTGGGTAGAGGGGGAAATGTATTTTAGCAAGTATCAACAAATCCTAGAACATAAATTCTCCTAAAAAGAAAATTGTTCACAGATATATATTTAAAATGTACCTCACTTAAAGAAACAGAGAGATTAAGCTCTTGAAAATGGCTGTCACAATTTCCATAATTACCTTATTTGCTGGCGTATAAGACGACTGGGCGTATAAGACAATCCCCAACTTTTCCAGTTAAAATATAGAGTTTGGAATATACTCGCCGTATAAGACTACCCCTCTTCCAACATAAATCCTGCTTGGATTGGTCAGCTCTCCCTGCCTGCCCAGCCCTCCTTGTCTCCAAGATTATCAGAGCACCATCACACTGTGCTGCCCCTACAAGCCACTTCCCACTCTGTGCTGCCCCTTCCCACTCTGTGCTGTCCCTACAAGCCCTTTCCCACACTGTGCTGTCCCTACAAGCCCTTTCCCACACTGTGCTGCC
>WMED01003879.1:0-21500 GCA_019650415.1 Pipa parva
ATGGGAAGTAACGATTTACTGCCAAGAGAGTCACAGAGTACAGATTCAGGATGCATAAGGATTTTACACTAATCTAATTAGCATCAGTGATTTGTTACCAGAGAGAGAGAATGATTCTGTCACAGTGTGTACCCTGTGGTGAATGACTCTGCTTTTCTATGCTTTTCCAACCCAAGTAATAAAGAAGTGTTTTTATATAAAAGAACTGTTGGCGCCCTAGCATTTATTCGGATTAAAGGACAAGTCACAGGATTACAAGTTAGTATCAAAGGAGTAAGTGATTCTCCTCAAGTGAGGCCCCGACCTGAGATCTAAGGTACATGCTTCCGGGTATAACATATTAGTATTGGAGGTTATACATCGCCCCTGTCACGGAGGAGACACATTAACCCCTTACACCTGTGTTACATATGCTTGTAATTTACTTCACTTGTTCTTTGTAATGCACTTCCCTTGCCTGTATTATAACTGTAATGTTGGATTGTACAGCGCTGTGTAACCTTGTGACATTTTATAAATAAATATATATATACATACATAATAACAGGGTAACAGCTTGAGGGCCTACTTTAAAGTGAGCCAAAAATATTTTATTTACAGTTTTTTTTTTCCTCGACAATGTTCCCCATCTTTAAAATTGAGCAAAAGAAAAGTTATATCAGGTAAAGGTTTTTCAAGGGCACTGCTTGTTTTTTTTTATTGTGAATAATATCTTGTGCTAACTTTTCAGATGCAAAAAATGTTATTAGTACATACTACACGTCATAGTATAGCTCTGGCATAGCGGTTCTATAGTATTTATGTCATTCTTTCAGTTTAAGAAATTAAAGCGTGAGTAAGAAATAAATAATAATATCTCCCGATGAGGTTTATTAGAAATGAAAATGTATTAGAACACCTAACAAGGAAAAGAAAATGCTGGAGACAGGTAACATTTTAACCCCAATGCAAATATATCTAATTCTGTTTAATGCCATGCAGCTGTAAAAATAAATGAAGGGAAAAGGTCTTGTTTTCCCCTATGAACATAAGAACTAAAAGAGAAATATGTTGCAGAGAATTGTCATTCCATATTCCCTTACCCTAATGAAAGAGGTAAATTACATCCATAACTGAAATCTGCAATTAAAATAAACTTTCATTTGTGTAACACTGCCCTCTGCATCCTACACTCATCACCGGATCATGTAAGGACAGTTGCATGGTTTTACCCCAGTCTGAATTGTAGTCTAATAAATCTGGGCTCTTGTTTACAATTTAGAATACTGAGGCATCAATCACTCTGTCAAGTCTTAATGCAAATGAATGGTATTAGAAGCTCTCAATTGAAATAGCCAGTGAAAAGCTATTGGAAATTCATTTTTAACATATTGTGGTATGTTAGTAGCATTCTAATGCAGCTTGATAATGGTCTTTTGGGGGTTTTATATTTTATGTGGGTTCTTTGCTATGGCAACCAGAAAATAAACCACCAGTCAAATTAGTTGACTACCTATTTTGAATAATAAATTATCCAGCCTTGAATATAATGAAGAGATGTAACCTTAAGAGAGACCATATTGGAAAAAAAACAGCTATAGCATTATTTTTACTGTTCCTAGTCATTGAAAGAGAGACTAACATAAGAAAATGTTCTACTGTGTCTAGAATTGTACCCAACATCTATTTTGTTGCATCATACAGAGAACCCACAATTGTATTTTAACCTTCAGCTAGTAATTGGGATGCACACCTCTAAGAGAGTTATGCTGTGCCAGGGATGAGGTCTATCAAATAATAACAAATAAGCAGGAGCAAGTAAGAATGATCTTTAAACTAAAGTATGTGTAACATTGTTGTGATGAGAGAAGAGAAAAAGGCAGTTGCAGCTGGGGGTAGTCTAACAGCTGCAGCTCCATATTGCTTACACTAGTCATATCCAATTTAGTTATTAGTCACTAAATGCCGGCTTTGCTCTATGTGATTTAGAAGATAGCAGTCTTGCTGAGCAAGAAGACAAAGGGATGACATTTGTCTCCAGACTATTTTTATAGCTTCAGCATCAAGCTAAACAACTGTTGTCTATTCTCTAAAAGTTCAATAAAAGTTGTACTAAGTGTGGTGTTCCAGAGCATCTAACACCCAAGATCCTTATCTACTTCTATTAAGCCCAAACTTAAGTGGTTAACCAACCCCGGGGTGCTTGCTGGCCTAAATAGTTTTATTATTGTCGCTAGAGATAGTTCAGGTTATTATATATGGTCTTGGGCTGAGTGCTATAATGATTGCTACAATGCATGACTGAGGTGAAGATATCCACAAACAACCTCTTGGATTATCCATCTATTAGCAGGCTCTGTAACAGGACCTAATCTGCTCTGTCTACATTTTAAGGGGCTGCTCTCAGCAGTTTCCCTTTGGATAAAGGCCTTTTATTCTGGTACCGCAACAAATCCGTGGATAGAAAATTCACTGCATGGACCATAGGTTGAAATATTAAACATGATCATCTGTTTGTGATTATAATAGACAACCCTTAATAGGCAAAGGTAATAGATTTCTGTCATACTGACCAGGCTATACAGGTAGATAGCAGCAACTTTAAAGTGAAAACTGTCAGAACATTCACCACTAGTATGGGAATACACATATAAACCCTGCAATAATAAACTGCAAAATAAAAAAAACAGTCAACTGTATCAACTATTTATATTTAGATTATTTTCTAAAACAAATTAGGGAAATACGTTTTTTTTTAAATAGAAACAAATACACATTTTTATATTTACAGTAAAAAAATCTGAAGATACATTTATGAAGTAACATGACTGCTAAATTATGCAACTGCAATAAAAAGCAAAACTTCTGTGTCAATAAAGGTTAATGTTGGTACACAGAGGGTTCTAAATATTGCACTAAGCGGAACTGAAAAGCTACAGAATGTATATTTACAGCTCATTTACTTAAATAATCAATTAAAGCTGTTTCTCTAACAGTGAGAAAAATCATCAAGACATGACAAAAACAAATATTTCTGTAAAGGTCTGTTAGCCATAACTATTTGTAATATATATGTATATATATATATATATATATATATATATATATATATATATATATAAAATCATAATTCGTATATGACTAATTTATTTTGTAAACTATCTGTTGCAAAGAGAAACATGGAAATATAGTTCTTTGTTTTGTTTGGAAATCAGGTGATTGCTCATTAAGTGGCCCTCACCTGGAGAATACATTGTCCTGAGACCTGTGCCTGATAGCATCACAATGCATATTAATAAGCTACATTGCCAAGCATTTTTATAAGCTGTAAACCAGGATCTTGTGCAATATAACAAAAACATGATAGGCACGCTTGGCTAATGAAAAAAAAAATGATCTTATAGTCCAGTTTATAATCAAGAACAAAAAGAAAAAAAATATCGTTTCCAGCACACAAGTTTTCTCAGATCACAAAACAGAAACAAAATTGCTTTTCTTCAGCCCAAAATAAATCATAACCAAATCCAAATAAGGGTTTCCAGTCTCCCTGTTCAATATCAGCAGAAATAATCAAACAAAAACCACTTTTAACTTGGTTATCAGCTGGAGTACACACCCAAGGTACATCAGCCTGTCTGATCTTTCCAGTCTCCTTCTCTCTCACTCTCTAGCGAGCACAGCCTTTTACCTGCTTTACTCAGGTGAATTTATTAAAGGGAAAAACCTGGGATGGAGTGCAGGAGTGGCCTTCCCACCCAAACTCTTCAGCCACTCCTAAACCCTGGTCCCAAACTCCAGTTACAAAACCACACTGAGAGTTTTAACCCTGTCAGGAACAGCTAATCTCTGGGTTTCTATGCCACTGCTAACAACAGTCTCAGTGGCACATACACTCCATCTATTATTCTTCCGTATACCTGCTTACAAAGCTTACATATACATCCCAGACATCTGACTGATATTTCCCTATGGACAAAAGATCACCCTTATGTGCAATAATTGTATAATTGTGTCCTAATTGTTTGTCTCTTGTTCCCTTTCCTCTTGAATGTAAGCTTCCTCTATCTTTTTGTATTGACACTGGATGCAACTTTTCCAGTTAGAGTTAATGAATTGGAAATGTCGTAGGGCCATAAACAGCTCTGCCACAAAATCAGAGGTCACATTAGTAAAAAAAGAATGCTAATTTGAATAACTTCTAAAAGCATCTGTTCTGTTTTAACTTTTCATGGGTGAGCAGTTGCAATCAAGCATAAAATCATCAGAAGCAAAGCTAAGTGTATTCTCTTGGAAAATACATTTGTTGTGTTAACATTTTTAACAGACGCTTGATTTTAAAATTGAATCCATGGTCAAGTATGAATTCTGTCTTTCTCCATTATGGTCATATATTATTACTATTATATGAATAATCAATACTGAGGAAGAAAGTCAATCCATACATACCTTAAAGACCCCTGAAACCAGCAATTTGATTTATTCAGAAACTTGATCTTTCATGTTGTATTTAATTTCTATTACATATGCTTCAGGTCAGGCCCCAGTCTTTCTTTAAAAACACCCTCAGGTTGGTAAATTACTAGACCTTAGAAACCATGGGATAGTTAAAATGCTAAATTTAATCAGTTTGGAAAACAAAACAAAACAGGTAAATAATTAAAAAAATAGTAATAAATAATGGTAGGAAGAAACATGCATATTTTCTGAGAATACTGCTACATACTAAAAAGTAAAGAATATATTTTTCAAGCAGAGAATCATTGCTTTTCCTAGTTTGTCAAACCATTCCATTCTTCAATTTCTCATCATACAGGTTATTTTAACATGATGTAATTAGAGCTTAAACATAAAAAGGAATTTAATAAAACATGAAATCCACATGCCAAACGTATCCCTTATTTAAGTCTTCCCCTCATAGTTTTCTTAATAAGTATTCTGAAATGAATTAACGTCAAGCAAATTAGGAAGATTTCATTCAATGTGACATCAGATCAAGCTTTACAACTTCAAGCTTGTTTAACATCGGTATAATGCCTTAGAATGCACTAAAAAAACTGTATTTCCTGTCATTTCCAGCTTAGGTGTTACACTTGATGTATGCTTTTGATCTCAAACCTTTGAATTTGATTGAGTTATTGATTCTAATTACCAATTCAGCACTATAAAGTGCCATTTAAATGGTATATTAAAACTTCTGTCATTCAGAATTTGCACTCGAGACCATTATTCATTGCTTAGTATTCACTATTTGACAGCAACTAAACTGAAATCCAGTATCATATGTTGCTCTTCAACTAACTTGCACCACATTTCTAACATACATAATTCATAAGAGCATGGATGGTTTTGTCCTATCAGAATGTAAAAAATCAAAGACATGTGGTTCCATAATTGGATTTCTTCAGAGATGGTCCTGCATTAGTATTATAAGCATGTTTTCTTTATTCCAAACTAAGTTCAGTATGTAATAACAAGAAAATGCTGATGCTGTTTCTGTAAACAGCATCAAAGTCATGTTTTATACAGAAATATTCCTATTTTTTTAAGAAATGGAATGTGATATGTCTTTCATTTTTTTGTATAATTTTTTTTTCTTAATATTTTCAGTACCTGTAATTTGTATCACAATTTCTTACAGTTTTATTTTTCATTAAGAGCAAATTGGTCTTTTTAGCTAACTTTGCTTATCATCAAGATTTCTTGCTTATTGAATTTTAATTTCAAATAGTTAGTATGGTGTTATAAAGTGTGTATAACTCATTGTGCATTCTGCAAAAAATTTAGTATATAAACTTTTGACCTCCAAATCACTGTAATTTGACTATAGGCATACATTTTCAATGTAATTTAGAAAACTATGATGTTACACTATATAAAGATTACTAGAAGATTACTAAACACCCCCCCCCCCCCCCCCCCCCCCCCCCACAGGGGTTATTCACTAAAGTCCGAATTGTTATGTATAGGTGCAAATTCACCAGATAAAGACAGTCACAATAGACTGCTACTGTCGCAGTTGCATCTTTATAATGAGAACATTGTCGCAGTCGCGACTTTACTATGGAAAATTGTCACAATCTTAACTTTAAAAAATTGACACGATGTTACAATTGAGAAATGTTCACAGATTTGCTATGGGAATCCGCTGTTTGAGAATTCAACAGTTGAATTTGCACCTTAATGAATAACCCCCACAGACTTCACTTTCAATCATCTCCTACAGAACAAAAAGGGCCAAAAGCGGAAGAGGAGACCTACCAAGGTGATCCAGGCAGGCCTGCACTACAGATTGTTGACCTGAATGTGAACTACAAATTTTCTACATTTAAAATGAATAAAAAAGCAACTAGAGACATTTAGCAAGAAAATTGTGACATTTCCCTGTATTATATTAATGCATTATTATTTATTACCCTCATCCCCACCAGGCAAGCAGGGTGAGGGGAAAGGGAGTGGATCCTATGGAACCCCCTCCTAAGTATACATGTCTCCCACCCCTTTAACAGGGAGGGGGTATGGAATTCAATGGGACCCTGCATTTAATTATAAACATTTTTTATTTGTTTGAGAAGCTATCCTTTTTATTAACTTTTACTGGTGTGTGTTGGGTGTTTTGATATTTTGTACAGCTTTTGACTTAGTTTACTTTTATACCTTTGCTGGTTTTTGGCTATTTGGATAGCGTTTTTTGAGATGTGTATGACTTAGTATAATGATAACAGGTCATGGCTACTTGGTTATTTGCTAACAATTTCACCACAATACGCATTAATTTTATTACTAAAAGCAACCTTCCTAGGCGATGCACTTTGATTAAAATCACCAATTTTACACTCTTTGTTGAATAAGAGAATTTTGTCTTCTTCAACTGCCTCATTAGCAATGGAAACTCACAGGGAAGGGAATTGGAACAACATGACATACTTCACCTTAAACTTTATTCAAATGAGTGGGTAATCAGGATAGTCAGTTTAGTATTATACAGTATTAAATGTAAATACGGTAAGTGATTGTGGTGAACAACAAAAACAAATTTCCCCAGTTCTTTTGCCATACTGTACATCCTAACAGAATATTTATGGACATTCTCTAAAAATTATGTGAAACTTCTGAAATCTCCAATACATTTAATGATAGCTGTATAAACATGGCATCTTCCTTGTCTGTTCTGTGTGCTATTTTTTAAAACCCAGCAACTGCTGTAAGGCACATCATGTAGGCAGTGTGAACTTTCTTGTCATCAGCAAGTCAGAATGGAATCACAGTGTGCTACTTTCATGCACCACAAGTTGTTCTGTGTATACATACAGTATCTCCAGTCCCTTGGTTCAATTTTCTGCTTCAAAGACACAGTGAAACTTGACATTTTATACTGAATATTTGTTGTTCTACCACCATTAAAGGATAGAGGGCAAAACCATTAAATATTTTTCTGACATTAATTGACATCAATTTTCATTTTCTTAAGACACCAAGGTGATTGTTCATGTTGAAGCAAAATGGTTATTTAAAACAATGGCATAATTTAACAAATGGTAAGTTGCAAAAAAAATCTTGTACAACGCCTTTTTTTAGATGAAAATGAATGACAAAATGTTAATTGTCTCTGACATGAGGTATTTTGTTTACTTCCTGTGGCCTTTTCGTTGGTTGTTTGATAAATTGCTGATTGGTTGTGAACTACACCAGCATCACATGTTACTTTCTGTGATTCACAGTATTATCACATACAGAATGGGCAAATGTGTTTCATGCTGACACCCTTAATGAAAGAAACCTAACGAGGTTAATTATTAGCTAATTAAAAACTTCAGTTTTATATTTATAATCACTGGCCTTGTCATTACTTTCACTTATCAAAACAAGAAGTCAATGTGTTATGCAGAGAAAATGATTAAAAAATTAATTTAGTTGTTACAATGATTGGTGTTCACTGGCATTCTGTCAATGACATGAAATGTATGTAGGCATTTTGTTTAACTCAGACTTAAAAGCACAAACTGCATTTAATGTATATTTGAAATGATAGTAAATATCAATCCTAGAGACGCATCTAATACTAAGTCAAACAACTTAAATATTTTCAGATTATTCAAGGCAGATTTAATTCTATCATTCATTCAATCACAATGGAACACTGGAAATGTGAAAAGAATACAGCTAGTTTAACGTTTCTGTTTTTTACTTTATAAGATAAAAAGAATCTAATTTCACTGTCCAAGTATAATTATTTGTGTTAAAATGTGCTTATCTCTTCCCCTTGGACGATGGTTTGACCCACTGTTAATGTACTGCCTGGGCCATTGGCCAGGTAGAAGCTTACTGTAACCACTTAGCTAATTTAATCACTTTGGAGAAATACTATTAGATAAATCAATTCTTAACCCTCTTTATATCGGTGTAAACGTACATGCATTCAGTTGCTAAATATACATTAAAAAATGAAAGTATAGTTAAATCTTAATTAAAATAAACTCTTTCAAATAAGGACTATATGTTATTCTATATATTTTGAATTTTCTGCATCAATGTATCAAACTTGAAAAGGGGCCAGACTCAAGGCTAGAAGTATGTTTGTGTTGAAGACAAAGCTTATACTCATATAAGCTGTGTGTTCCTGTTTCTCTTTGCCAGTGATACCCAACCTTTTTTGACCTGGGGGCCATAAAAATCAACAGTTGGCGCCGATAATGGAATGCATATGCATTCCAACACATAACAAATCCAGAAGTAAGGGTCTTAACAATGCAGGGAAGAATTCCACCCAATTGTGAGATACTGCAAACAGCGTATTACTGAACTGACATCCTGTTCAATAATAAGCTGACCAGGTCCTCCCAACTGTTGCCAATTTCCTGCACTTTGGGCAGAAGCTTCAAGGGCCAGATAGCACCGTGTCGCGGGCTGGATATGGCCTATGGGCCGTAGGTTGGGCATCACTGCTCTTTGCTATTGGATTTTTAATGAATGGTATAATCAGTGTTCTTGAGTGGTTGAAGCAGACCAACATGTCCAAGAAATCTAATATTTATTATTTTTAACTGAGATTCTGACCAAAATAGTGTGTCTTTTGGGTGAGTTCTTTTTTTATGTTCTTATTTTTGTACCACTTGATCTTTGGCCGTTGTTTCCAAACTGGTCACTGGATCACCTCAATCCTGCAATGACAAACATATTGTGAGTTACAATTTTGTATAGAATCATATAAAGAAAAAAAAGCAAGTCCTAAGGAAATAAGTACATGTAACATACAAAGTAAATCAAACTGAATTAATACACCTAGCACAGAAAGTGAACCATTCATTTTGTTGCCAGATGTTTAAAAACTGTTGCTAATATACACATCAGAATAATGTCACTCAGTTTACTTCATTTACAGTAACTTTTCAGGGAAATCACTAATTTTAATTTACAGCCTTTTTTCATCCTTTATGCAGAGGTTTCTAAGGCACTATTTGCAAAAATTCAAGGCAATAGCAGCATAAAATTGCTAATTGGAAAGCCTAAACCATTTTTTTATTAGTAATATTATATGTTCCCTCTCCCCTAAAACTTACATTTACCTTAACCCTCCAATGTAGAACAAGCCCTTGGATTTCACCTAATACTAACTCAACCAAACACAGCAACAACTGTATCACTTACTGGGTACATAGATTATTTGGGAGGGTTGCACACATGTTAGGAGAACATTAAGGACTATGTAATTATATTGAAAAAGCAACTGATGTGTCAATATATTGAAGAAGAAATGAAAAGAAACATGATAACTGTACAGTCCCTACCCCTTGTACCTTTTAATACACATATTCTGTGCAAGAGCACACATTTTATACTCATGATTTTAGTTATATATTTATGATCATAAAAATGTTACTCTGCTGACTAATGCCAAAGTATCACATCACTATTCTACCCAGTGCTCTCAAGCTATCTCTCAAGTACCACAGAAAATTAAAATCCTAAATATACAGTATCTATACAACCTTAGCAGGCTTACATTACATTTTTCCTTTACAAAAGACAACCAAGCTCATAAATGCATAGTTTACACATTTCAACAACAACAAGTATTGATGAGAATTTATTTTTCCAATTAGACCAAAAAGGAATGAAACTCTTCTGGCCAGATCAAATGATGACACAGAACTTGCTGGATATTCCCATAAATGTTATAATTTAGCAAATGACCTTAGCACAGTCTAGTACCTTTATCTGTCTGTCATTTATATGTACTTAATGATCATTTAACCTCAGAAGGAATTCTCAATCAAACAGCTGAAGAGATAAAGCTCAATATATCCACTCAATACAGTATTATGAACTCCTTAGCTTCTTCTAGAAATCAGTTTTTTTCATTGAGGGTAAACACATCCCAAAAGTAATACTGGAGGCTACAATGTTGGTGCATTACTGGTATTAAGATGTTCCATTTTCCTTGAGTATTATATATTTTCTGCATGGTCCTATTATTTATAGAGCTCTAAAGCCTCATATAGTCTTTAATCTAAAACAACTAAACTCACTTGGAATCACAGACACCCCAGACTGCCTTACAAATTATTTGTTTCTAGGAGCAGTCTGACGTTTAACATAGAAGTGTTACTGTATAGGAAATACTCACTGAATGCATCAACAAAGGGAATTCTTTACTGGTCTAGTAACCCAGAACAATCAATCAGCATTCCAGCTGAGTAAACGATATCATATCAAAAAGAAAGTGCCAACCTTGTACTTTTTAACTCAAATCAACCCCTAACCAAAAATATAACCACTGATACAAATAAAGAGCAAGAACAAGAGCAAGAACAGCATCCAATTCAAAGCTCACATCAAATTTTATTTTACCATCTTGGTTGTTACCCTATTTTGGGGTTTGTATTCCCCCCATTGTGAGACTGTTTTTAATTGTTTTTATGTATTTTTTGCTCTTATATGTTGCTCTTTTTTGATATATAAAACTCGGTGTGTGCTTTGAATTTGATACTGTTCTTGCTCTTTCTTTGTATCATTGCCTATTTCATCCATATTAGCACCACCTTTATGGTTTATACTTAGTTATTATTTTTGATATGTGCTCTCCTCCCTTTTTTTCCAAAGATATAACCACCACAAAGTATGGTGATTTCTTTCAGTTAAATGAAAAAAAAATACTCAAAATGAAAAGACAAAATATTTATTTAAAAAAAATCAGGTATTAAAAGCTAATCATGAAGGAGCAATATTTATTGAACAGAACATTACTAAATATGTAGGGATACTTGTCAGGGTACATGGAACAAATATCCCAAACTGGTGCAAAAGTACCAGTTGAAAACACTGATGCTGCCTTAAGGGGGTTATTGCCTAAAGTGAGAATCTAAATGTCCAATTGTTAAACAGTGGATTCCTATAGAAAATCCACTACTGTGACAATATTCCCATAGTGAAATCGCAACTATGACAATAACAGTCTATTGTGGCAAATTCCCACCTTTATGCAAAAATTCAGACTTTAGCCTATAACCCCCTAAGGGCGAAATTTAATAAACTCAGAAAAGGCTGGTTTAGCCTTTGGGAGTTTATTCTCATGAGATCTCGGCAGTTTCTCATGATAAATATTTCAAGATTTTTTTCGATCGATATTTACTGACAGAAACTTTTCGATTCAGTTTTTGATTGAAAGGTAACCATGCTGCTAATGTAAAGTATGGCTACCTTTCCATTGAAAAATTCAATAAAAAACTCAGTAGAAAAGTTTCTGTCAGTAAATCTCGTGATGTTTACCTTGAGAAACCAAGTATGACTATCTTTCCATTGAAAAATTTGATCGAAAAACCCAATAGAAACTGGCAAAATCTCATGGGAATAAACTTGGAAAGGCAAAATCGGCCTTTTCCAAGTTTATTAAATGTCCCTTTTCTTGCATTACCAATACAATACACACAATCTGGGGCAACGTGGGGCTTTGCAAAGAAATCTGGATCTTGGTGAAGAAACATGGGGCTTTGCAGAGGAATCTTTGTAGGTCAATCTGCGGCTTTGTGGGGAAATCTGGAGGTCTGCTAATTAATCTGGATGCATAGAGCTACCATCATGGAGTTTAATAGCGTGCGAGGTCCATATGGAGTATGCTTGGGCCATGTATATTATTAAAATGTATATCTTTTCTGATTCTACTATCTAATAATTTTGTTAGCAGCGATTTCCTAGGATAAGGGATCTGTCTTAATTTCTTTAATACAACTTGCACTGCCTCCTTTGCTTCAGAATTTTAAAACTGCAGACATACCAATGGTAAAGTTAACTTGTGACTGCTTTCCTGATGATCCCCGGGAACTAAATAAACTTACTCCCCTTTCTTCAAGGTACTCCTTCTGCAATTATTTCAGTTACATTTTATAAACACTATCTTCAGAGTGTTTACATAATTCATTCATGATTTTTATTTTATTTGTGTCTTCTTAATTTATTGCCAAATGCAGACATCTTTGGTTTGCTGTATAAGGGAAGATACATACAGTTTGTCTAAGTATATTTTTTGTCATATAACGCATCAATCAATAATGTATCAATGAGTATGTGCCCTTTCAGTTAGTGTTGTTGCTGTGCCTTGAATTGGAACAAAATATTTATTTATTTGTAGTTTAATAAATTGCACTAATGTATTCACAAATAATCCCTCACCTCTGCTGTTTATGCAGTCTAACTTTTTACTTCTAAAATACAAATGCAAAACCATTTGACTTAACTGTGTTCCACTGTTTGTGTTATAAATCAAAATGCATTTTTCTCTGCATCACAATGTCTTTGATTTATGTTCTGTCTGGATTATTTTAACAATATACAGTACATCTGAAAACATGTCAGTGAGAATCTATAGTAAAATTGACATATAAATGTTGTCAGTTGTGTATGAGAGGGGTAGTGGAAACTGGTTTAGTGGATCATGTATATTTCTTCCTCCTGTTCAATTTTTCCTATTGATTATGTGTCTTCTTGTAGTTGTCAATAGGTTCCTGATATGAGCTGCAGCTATATCATTGCTTCCTTACTTACATAAGACTTGATATAGAAGCAGTTTCTATCCATTGCCTAAGGCTACCTGGTCCCAACTTTGAAATGACTGGGATTTGACGTCAAAGGCTGCACAGTGTAAAGCTAATGAAGGTTTATATTTCATAGTGATAGAATTTTATGGAGAAGCAGTGATGATGCACAAGTCCAGGAAGTGTTTAATATTATTGGTTCAATAGAATTCCTTGTCTAAATGAGTAGTGGATGAATTTGTACTACCCTATAGTGGAACTGCTGTTTTTATATTTGCACAGTCTCTTATATCCTCTATATTATAAGCATGGGTCATTACATTAAGGCAGTGTTTTTAAACCTTTTTTCTTCAGGGGAACCCTTTGGTGTCATCGGATTTCTCTACGGAACCTGTACACTGTACCAGTACCGTTCATGTCCCTTCAAGCCGAGCCCCCATTTTTTTATGGAAAATTAATGCGTATGACACCTTACAGTCTAACAATGGAAATGAAAAGAGTATGGAGGTAAACAAGTGCAAAAACTAATAACCGCATAGTGCTCATGGATAAAATGGTGCAGATACACAGGTTAGGCGTGATACGGTCCTGGTTGGTTTTGCCCTCATTTTTTTTATCCTAATTTTTTTTTTCTTAAGTCGTGGAACCCCTGGCTTGCCCTTGCAGAACCCCTGGGTTCCGCATAACCCTGGTTGAAAAACACTGCCCTAAGGTAATATCTAGCCTGGCACAGAAGGAATGCAGTGCATTGTGTCCTTTATAAAAAGCACAGTTTAAAAGGTTACTAATGTTAATGAAGAAGGAAAGAGGGGAAAAGTAGGAAATAAATATATATTAAGAAATACGTACCATCGAATACACTACTGTTGTGATTTTGTGCATTCATTTGTTTCTGTAGAGCTCATTATTCAATAAACTGACCACTGCACCACTGTGATTAAAGGTTTCCATGATATGTGCAGCAGAGTGTCTGGTTTTACCAAGCAGATCCTGTACATCTGATTTTACTCCTCCCATCAATTCGGTCCTGGTTGCAAAAAACAGGTTATATAATTACAGAGTTTGCTCAAAAGAATGAGAAGCCTACAAAAGATATAGCAGCAATATGCGATAATTATTTAAGTAATAACTGGAAACAAATATTAATAATATATTCTGAAAATGTTTGCCCTTGGATAAATATGGACCAGTTGAAAATATATATTTTTAATTTCTCAGATTTTGGCTATTTTATGTTTTCTTTATTTTAATTAGCCCCTTACAGCAGTGTATCTGTGTAGGTTGCTTTCAAAACCTCTACAGTTCCACCACTGGGGAGAATCTTTCTGACTAAATTAACAAAATTGAGCTGAAATGTTTAAACTGTTTATTTAGCTTTGAAATAACAAATTAGGCAGATGGCACGTTAAAAGGTTTACTCCAGGTAACTTCAATTCTAATGTAATACACCTGCTTCTCCTTGGATGGTAGTGAAATACAGCTAACCTGCCATGATCTTTGCTATTTATTTACAATTAGGATATTTTTTTTTTAATCTTTTGTGTGCGTGCATTTTGTCTTCCAGTAAAATCTGGAGTAAAGAGGATTGTGCATTAGAAACGAGCAAATTGTTTGTTGTTTATTTCAAGAATCATAATCTAGTTTTTAACTGGTTTTCGTTCTAAGGGGGGGTTATTCTCTAAAGTCCGAATTTGACTGTCAAATTCTCAAACAGCGGATTCCCATAGCAAATCCGCGACTGTGACAATTCTCCCATTGTAAATTCACCAATTTTAAATGCAACAATTTTAAAGCTGTGGTTGCGACAATAAATCCATAGTAAAGTCATGATTGTGACAATATTCTCATAAAGACACAACTGTGACAGTAGCAGTCTATTGCGACTGTCTTTAGCTGGTGAATTCACACCTATAGGCAACAATTTGGACTTTAGACAATAACCCGGGGGCTGTTGCTGGCTATATGCCAGCTAAGGACAGTCACAATAGTTGCGGCTTCATAATGAGAATATTGTCTCAGTCATGACTTTACTATGGAAATATTGTGACAGACGCAACTTTAAAAATTGTCACAGTCATGACTTTAAAATGGGAGAATTGAGGCTGTTTCAGATTTGCTATGGGAATCCATTGTTTGAGAATTCAACAGTTGAATTTGGACTTGAGAGAATAACCCCCTAAATGTTTGGGTAAAGGCAAAGCTCGCTAACTTTTGGATTGTACAGAAACAGAATCAAGCAGCAATGGGCAATTGTGAAAGATCTACAGCGTACATCTATACGCTGGATGAAGTTCCCCCTTTATAAGAATGAAACGCGTCCATTTTTTGTCTCCCACAGGCACCTTCCCACCATAAATCTGCATTTATCAGCAATTAAGATTCCATATCAATGCACTGCTTTGTCTGATCCCTCTTGGTAACTATTTATTTATCTTACATGCTGTGCCAATTGGTTAATGATTGTATTACTGCCATGTTTAGGAGCCATGGAGCTGTTTTTTGTGAGTTACATCTCCTTTTAATTGGGTTTTAATCTTGTTTGTGTTACACTTTTTGTACATTACAGACTAGCACTCTATACATATTTTCTAGTCTGCGTGCTTTCCTGGGGTGTCTTTTTGCTTTGTGCTATATCTTACAGTTGTACTTTGACACTGGGAGAAGAAGCACAAACTAAATGTGTTTGCTAAGATATTGGTGGTTGGGAATTGGTATTGTAAATTGTGAATTACTGTTAACTTGTCATTGAAACTGGATGCTTGGCATTGCGACTGTGTTGTCATTGGACACTTGGCTTTGTAAATTAACATTTAGCTTAGTAATTAGATTGTTGCTGGTCCCCAGCCATGTCATCTGAACAGTTAGCTTTGTATCTGGATTCTTGCTAGTCACTTGGTTTCAGAACTTGGCTTTCAACCCAGAATTTTTCTGGTGACTTGATTTTGTAAGTGGACGCTTGTCTTTTTTTTTTTTTTTTTTTGAATGTTGAATACATTGGACACTTTTGCTTATAATTTGGCAAGGCCTATTTTTCTTATCTATATTCATGACACAAAAATTTGCAAATGGGAAAATAGTGAAATTAGTATGAATTTCATAACGTGTTGAATTGCTTTCACTCATCCTTGTCTACCAGACCACAGTGAAACAAAATCAGCGCATTATATAATATTATTATATAATATTCTCTTATCACCTCATCTTCACATGAAATGTCTGTTTCTCACATGCCAGCAGATTAGTGTCAAAGTGACCTTAAGTAGCATTAGAAAAGCTAAATCTCTGTGTTCCATATGTCTAGGCTTCTGTTGTTTAAACTCAAAGACTTGAAGCTTCTTTTGTTCTTTAGGCAGATTTGAATACATTTGTTGATATTCAAGGCTAAAATGTTATTCGTAGCTGTCTACACAATAATAGGATGAAAACTACTATGTGCATGATAATACACCAGAGAAATTTCTCAAATACAGAATAAATGACATTTTAATGAATAAAAGGCTTACTAATTGCTTGAGGTTATTGGATCTTGGAACTTACTGTAAGCCATTTCCTTTCCTTCAGGTAGTGATAGCATTTGCCATTGTCTAAAGACATAAAGTTTTTTTTCATTACTTCTCAGAGTGTTTATTTGGAAAGCTTGAAAGGATAAAATAAGAACTTGCTACCTTTGAAGAAAAAAGAAAAAAAAGAACCCATGTCTAACTTTTTCAACAGCTCTGTAATGATTTACTGAAACACAAGAAATCAATAGTTTTCTCATGGTGTGTTTGTAGATATTAGAATGTAATGAATTTCTGGGGCATCCACATTGTAAAACCTATGATATTCTGGTTTAATCTAAAGTATATTGTACGGTGTGGGAGCACAAATTGCATCTGTACAGTACATAGTTCAAGCCTGGGATAGTCTTGTGGTCACTGTAAATGATAGCATGGGCTTGATGTCTTATTGATCCGCATTTGCTGTTACAGAGTGAAGCAATGGAGCGCTTAATCCTGTGTCAAAATCCATTGAGGCAGTCATTGGTTATGTGTAAAATAGATTGATTACAAATACGATTTCCTATCAATGACATTGTCGTCTTATATTTTTTTTATATATTTACCCACAATAACATCTTGCACTTAATGAATAAAATTATTCTTGCAGATAAAAATTATATATATGTAAGTATGGTTTTATTTGTATAGTGCTGCAAGATTATGCAGCACTAAACAATTACACAATACAGTTATATGACAAACGTTGGAGAAGTGTTGAACATAAGTAGTAAGTACACATGAAGACTTTTGTGATGTAATATGCTCTCTCTAGTGATTACATTCCATGTAAACACGAATCGAGTCTAATTCATCAAAGTCCAAATTAGCTCAAATCAGAGTGAATTTGCAAAAACAAAAACCCATGGCCAACTCACTTATTCAGTAATATGGAAAGTTGTACACAGTTATTGCTAATATGCATTAAATAAGCTGTACTTTTCTGGTTCAGAAGTAATGTACAAGATTGCAAAAAAAATTGTTTTTATATTTGTATTTACTATCAGCCGAAGTTACCTAGGTTACCTACATAACCTAGCAATGCTATATATATATATATATACATATAAACCCTCTTGATGCTACTGGATTGGGGGCCCAAAAACAAAGTATTTACCTCCCTACCTACGTCAAGTTCAGGGGTGGGGGCCATTTAAATGTTTGATACAATTATAAAGGACCACACCTCAGAACCCTCACACCATAGGGAAGTAGGAAGATGAACCCTTTTTAGTTTTATTGACAGAGCTCCCACCCCTTGTTAATTTAGGGGGAAGAGGCTTTTAGGTAGGGAAGTTAATATTTTATCTTTGGATTCCAATTCCAACCTAATAGCAGCAAGGTGGTTGGGAGGTAAGGGAGGGGGTACTCCATCCAGGGTACACAACCCTGTCACCTTAGATAAGAGGTGGGGGTTACTTTGCTTATTTCCCCATACTCCCCTAGGATAAGGTGAAGGGAAGTGGGGTCCAACAGATATCCTCCTGATTAAGATTCTACTGCACCCACTGCACAGGGTGGGGGTATGGGGTCCATAGAACCCCTGCATTTTATTAAAATATTTTTTGTTTATTGGAGTGGTTCCTTTTTTCCTTTACTGAAGTTTTAGGTTTTTTGATACTTTTGTTGCTGGCATTGGGTTCTTTGATGTTTTGTCTTGCTTTTGACATAGGATAGCGTTTTATGTTGGTTTTGATTTTTAACTTGTTTTTTCACTGGTTCTAACTTTTAGTTATGGTATTCAAATTCATCATTGGGCTTTGCATAGTGGGCTCGACTTATAGTTATTTCTTATTTATTCACTATCACTTCCACCACATTATGGAGGGATTTCATTGCTAACACTAGCTTTTCTATTTGCTGCACTGTAATTCATTTCCTTAATTGTACACTCTCTGTTGAATAAGAGGATTGCCTTCAATTTAATTTGCAGTGCATTAAATCTAATTTAACAGGTATGTGAAAATGCACTTTAATAAATCGGCCCCATCATGACTGTCACAATAGGGAAGAAGCATCATTATTTTTAATACTTGATTTCAAAGTCGGTCCTCATGTAGCCCCTATGAACAAATGTGGCAAAACTGCAAGCAAAACAAAGCAAGTTTTGTCCTTACAAACAAAAGCTCATATACAGGTAGAATATGCAATTGCATTTGTAAATGTTACAAAACTGAGTTTACTTTAGAGCAGTTTACACTGTATGTCTCCCAAAGCTCATTTTGTAGAATAGATATACAGATGCAGTCACTGTTATGGAACATGTTTCTTTAATTAAAATAAACTGAATTCATTTCTCTTTTTGTAATCTTAGTGCCAACAGTTAGAACATTTTTCTCAAAGGAGTGGTTTACTAAATACTGACTTTTGAAGCTAGCCATTCACTGAAAGCAATATTACATCTGTGCCATCTTTATTTTACTTTATTAAAAGTTGCATATCATCAACCTCTATATGACAGTTTGATCACTAAGTTGACATCTTGGGAGTGCTCTCCCTTATCATCTTGGCTATTGCTTTACAGGGTTCAAAACCTGATTAATGTATCTTCACAGTGTAATCAACATTTGTTAGTCATAAGTAAACAGAGCCATATATATTTTAGCATGTCTGGCAGACATTTTACTATATTGTTTTGTCCTATTATACCCATAAGAGTTTAACATTGAATTCAGCTCATTTTGGTTTTGACATCAGGTGGGCGAAATTGATTAGAGTTGGAAAGACCGCTCTGGGTCTTTCCGACTTTACCGAGAGAAATTCTCAAGTTTCTCAATCCCAAGTTTTCAAACTTTTTTTAATGGAAAAGGTTATTAAATATGGCTACCTTTCCATGGAAAAAAATTCAAAAACTCGAGATCTCAAAAGAAATATCACAAGATCAATCTGACGGTCTTTCTGACTTAAATAATACATTTCAGCCCAAATATTTATTCACTACCTTAAACAAAAGAAAAGATGAATTATCTTGGCACAACTGTAATAAGGCATACATGTTGTATTAGTTATGCTTTTTCAGCTAATACATACTTTGGATTATATTAATGGTGTTACATTGCTAAAAAGAGAGGGTTTTTGGATTTGGAGGCTTGACGCTCTTGGAGCCTTAATAGCATTTTATAACCTGTATGTAACCTGTTACTAATTCTCTTTTTCTGACTATTCTAGATAACTTCTACCAGTTGGATACAAGTTGAGATACAAGTAAGGATAACAAAACCGACTGGCTCCTGTATAGCTATAATCGCTTGCTCATAGCAGTGTTTTATCACTGTCTTTTTATACCCTACAGTATATGTAATTCCTTTTTTTCCTTAAGACATGAGAAGATTGGACTTTTTATTAAGAACTTCTTATTAAGGACTTTTACAAAGAATGAACAACTTGTAAACTACTAGTAAAATGTCACTATCACTTCAATTTTTAATATGTTATATATTTTGTGTATGTTTTACATGGCCTTTAACCTGCAAGCTGAAGGATGGAGGTCCTTTGTAAATGAGTGTAATTTGTAGGAGGAGTTTTAACTCTTTATGGTATAAACTGCACCTAAACTCACATGTCTGTAAGCCTGATGAAGGTTGCTTTAACATCCAGAAATGTTGCTTTGTAAACCTACACTGATGGTCAATTAAAAAGGTTAATATACTGGATCCTATTTGAGTGTGTGAAAATTCTATTCTACATAATACTGCTGCAATGATGGTGATGTGTTGCCCCACATCCAAGAAATTATTATCACTACCTGTGGAAGTAAATTAGGTGTGCACTTCCAAAAAACTTCTGCACCTAAGATCCATCAAGCTCTCATTGGCCATTTGGATTAACAGTTTTAAGTCAACATTAACTGATTTCATGTCTAGCTGATTCTAACTTTAGCAGGTAATTCATTACCCTATCTATAAGCACAGCCTATTAAGGATCCTCCAGAATAAACCTACAGTAAATAAATTGCTGTATGATGGAAATTCAGGATCTTTCTCTCATATTTAACACAGCTGTTTCATATTACCTGCCCTTATAAACATATTTAAGATTTTTGTTCCATTGTTTCTAAACTTTTGCAGCAAATCATCAAAGCATACTTCACCAAATTCTCCAGCTTGACTTTGCTAGACCAAAGTGGCAAAACAAGGGGGTTAAAACCGGGCTTATATTTTCTGTAAGGTGACTGTACAATCAAATAGCCAAAAAAATAGAGATCAGCTAGCAACATGACCTGGGAATACTGTCACATAGAAAGGGATGTAAATAACACTTGTAATGTAATAATGTAAGCAGCTTTAATACAGCATCAATAGGGGGGGGGGACCAAAATGTGGCCAAGTTGTAACAATGCCCTTACTTATAATTAATTCTGTCTCTGTTTATTGAATAAGGTGAAGTGGCTCAAAGGGATTCAACTTCACTAAGGCTGTCAAATTCAAACTTTGATGAATATGCCCCCTCTGTATGGCATAGTGCAGGGATAGGCAAACCACGGCTCTGGAGCTGCATGTGGCTCTTCAGCCTCCTTGTTGCGGCTCCCGTCTGCCTTGATTGTCAAATTAAAAAAAAGAAGAAAGGTTATTTATCAGTGTAATTTTAATTTATATATTTTATTTTTGTTATTTACTTCTGTTTGTTGTATTCTGATATTGTAACAGGCACAATTAACAAAAAGATTAAAACTTTCAAAAGTTTCTAAGCTGTTGTGTTTTGCGGCTCCAGACTACTTTTCTTTAGTGAAAGATGGTGCAAAATGGCTCTTTTGATAGTAAAGTTTGCCCACCACGGCATAGTAAATTACTGGTATCTATGTAGAATGAAATGGCCCAGGGTCCAAGAGAAAAACTGTACTATATATTTGGAAGGGTAATTATACCACTGTAAACTCTCAGAAAAGACCTCACCTTTAATATACAGTGAAATTATTGTCACAGTTATCCAAAAACTGTTCCGAAACTGGAAAAAG